>WHVE01000109.1:0-253849 GCA_015178995.1 Trichophaea hybrida
TGATAATGTTGTACTGAACCTTCTCTCTTGACTGTCTTAATCTAAATGACACGTATGCAGAACTTAAATGTAAGCGGCTCCGCGCTAAAACCTAACCCAAACCACGTGATAACGAACTCAACAAACCGCTCCAACACTCCTCCAGGGCGTTATCACGTCCGTAAGTACTAAGCCATCAAAAAAACAAACGAAACAAATAGAAAACCATCAAAAAACAGACATAAAATCCCTTCTTCCAAGCAAAAACTTCTCCAAATAAACCAAGCTGTACCCGCAGCTCCTCCAAAACAAACATTCTCCCAAACAACCATGCCGCTACTCCAAAACCGTCAACTGCACCCGGAGCTCCTCCGAAATGACTATCCTTTCACTCCATACCGCGTCTCCGAAACGAACATCCTCTCAAAGTGCTTTCTTGTCGCACTCACTCCCATCTACTCCTCCTTCTCTGCTGAGCAAGAATCCACTCACTCCTTCCCTGCCGAGCGAGAATCCACTTACTCCTTCAGTACTCAGGCTGAGCGAGAATCCACTCACTCTTTGTCGACGTTGTTCGTATATCGATTCCTTAAACTAGTTCGTGTATTGATTCCTTAAACCACATCCGTCTATCGATTCCACATCGATTACTTGAACCTCGTTCGTCTATCAATTCCTTGAACCCTGTCCGTATATCGATTCCATAAACCTTGTCTGCCTCTGCCATAGTTCGGCAAAACTCAATACTGCGTCCATCGTGGTCTACTCTGTCGTCTTGTCCGAATCTTATACCCAGTACTTTCCGCAAGCGCTCTCCATGGGGTTTTCGTTGTACATCCGTCCTACAAAGTCTCTATCTCGAATGGCATCCGCATCGCGTATCGCTCGCTCTCTCGTATCGCTCGATCTCAAATCGCTTGCTCTCTCGCATCGCTCGCTCTCTTGTATCGCTCGATCTTATATCGCCCGCTCTCTCGTATCGTTCCCTCTGTAGCCCCAATCTCATGCCGAACGCATCCAAACTCGTTCCAATGTCGCCTTATCGCACTCTTGAATCGTCGGGGTCGTGGTCCCTGACGCGTTCCGCACGCTTCCGGGACACCGCTGCTTCGCTCCTATGTAGACTAGATCCGACCTCCGCTCGATAGTTGTCGCTAAATCATGGTCGCGCAAGGGCTCATAGCCTGTTGTATCGAACCTTCTCTCTTGACTGTCTTAATCTAAATGACACATATGCAGAACTTAAATGTAAGCGGCTCCGCGCTAAAACCTAACCCAAACCACGTGATAACGAACTCAACAAACTGCTCCAACAGATAAAGGGGAAGGCGTTGCGTCTGGATTCCCGCCGAGATTTTATATGAATATTTAAAACGATCCCCTAGTTCACCCGCATATATGTGGGTGGTACAGCATAACATGCGCCATTAGGCAAAGAGAAACTGTTGTGACGATCGTTCCGATTCGTTGCAGCTGCACCTACTTGACAAAAATTAGCAGCCTACAGCGAGTGGAAAAAGGATATTAAGTAAACACACTGTAAGCGGCAAACCGTGCTAATAGCAGAATAAATTTTCGCTGAAGTACAAAATGTTGCATATATGGACCGCCTCCCTGATGTACGGCTTATGGGCTTCACCTAGGCTGATGGGGTCATGATCGTGGTCGTTCCAGACTCAGCTGGAGATGCCAGCTGAGTGCGCATGCATGCGTACAAGGCATACTCTGAATGCCGTATATGAGATCACACGATTGTTCCTGTGGTGTAGAATATACAAGCTTCTAGCAATCAGTATTTCAACACAAAACTTAGTCACAATGCTCAGAAGGACCTGTTGAATATGCCCAATGATTCGCATTTTCTTTGCACCTATTCTCATTGAGTGAAACTAGTCACTACAAGGGGAATTACTATTCCCACACGCTCATCCCCAAAGCCAAATTCTTTTAATACAGTAAGAATGAATATCCAACAATGGTCTGATATTTAATACCAAAGAAACTGAAACTTTTATTTGCAATGCTGAATGAGTGAAGCACCTGCTTTGAGCTGTGTGGCCGTAAATGGCCAGTTATGATCCGTTTACTTAATACTTTTTTTTCCACTCACTGTGTACCCAGGATTAATCCAGGCTATTTACCTGTTCGGTACAAGTTCATCTAATATGAATAGCGATAAGCCGGTAAAAAAGCTTGATGTTTTTCATGCGGGAAATCAGAAATTCAAAGGCATCTAATAAGCGATCCGATAAACCAAATATTCTTTCCTCACCACCAACAGAGTCATTCATATACCAATAATTCAAGGTTTTCAGCGGGTACAGGAGTGGATTGGAATCTGGACCAAAAAAGGCACTGGCGGGAAAATCACTATATGGTGGAAATTGAATGGCAAATCTGCACCTGCCCATTGAGCGGTCTGGGGCCATTGTGACCCCAGTGCGGAATATTATGAGCCCCGGAATTCAATTCATCATACTGTCAATGATTTTAAATATCACTCACTAATTCCCCATACCGGTTGATATGGCTGACAGCAACATCGCCACCGCCAAAGCAACTATTGCTAGATATAATTCTAGACATATATTTCTGACTTAGTTTCAATGACCAAACCTTAGGTTATCTGAAGTTTCTCATTAGCAAATAGCAACAATGACGGTGGGGATGCCTACCCGAGCTGCCCAATGGCAGCATAACACAGCTCTCAAGGGACACTTATAAATGATACTATGGTGGGCACCAATACATAAAAGTGACCTACTAGCACAATCTTGACCTCAGTCAAGTAAGCTTTGAAGTTTCGGACTGAAACAGACACCATGGAAGTGGCACAGCAATGGGGACATCATTGAGTGTTTCATCAAGTTTAATCATAGAAATTATACCAGTAGTTGGACGAGTACCCACAATGATTTCAAGTGTCGACAGTATCCAGGAGCTTGCTATGGGCAACAGATGAGGTTTGTATGTTTGTTTGTGATCATAATGTATTCGGCCACATGTGGCCATGACATATATCCAAAATCCGCAGCACTTCTGCAGTGTGAGCCCCTTGCATCCGCAAAGCCCTCCTTGTGTCCAAGTTGTACCACCTAATCTCTTTCCCCCCATTCTCACCAAACAAAAGAAAAAATAGTTAACAACTTTCTTCCATCCTCCTCTACCCCTCACCCCGTCCCCTCCTATTCTTCATCACTGCTTCAACCCTCTTCTGCCTCTGCATCATCTGCTTCCCTCACCCGGGTGACTCTTCCCACGTCTGTATCAGCTAGGAACTCTAACACTGGCTTGACACCTTGGTCTGTATCAAACCCCTCTGACATTGGCACCCTTGTCCTTCCCCACCTCCACTTGCACTTCATTTGCAATTTTTCCCAAAGAGGTATTGCGGTTTCTTCCATTCACTGCACAACTTGAAAAGGTGGTCTCTCGTCTACCTCTCGTGTTTGCACCACCAGCCGTCCAGGCTGTCTTTTTGATTCTTTCTAAGTACACTGACATGAGTGCATGTCCCACTTTTAACTGCAAATACCTCAATGCAATCGACTTTCTTACAACACTTGCCTCTGCGAACATGGTTTTCTTCTCATTCATTGTACAAAGAGTTGGGTTGATGGATATCCCCTTCCACAATATTTTGCTCTCCATTCCGTTTGCTTTTGTAACTCTTATCTCGATAATTGGGAGTGGCATTCTGCTGTATTTTTCCGCAATTGCTTTGACTCTCCTGTGTTCCAGGGCTTCCACTTTCGCTTCTTCATCTGATTTTTCATTTCTCTTCTCCCATTCATCATACGGCACGCATGTTTACACCACAGGGACACGTATTGCACAGCGTGTGTAGTTGTGTTCGAGCATTCTAATGGTGATACTCAGTTCTGGTCCCTGCCTCATGTGCTGAACTCATTTTATAGCTGTGGTAGAATTGGGAAAGATCATGACCATTGTAACCGCCATGCCGTCCAATCTCACCACTGCCATTCCTACTGCTCCCAAGGTGGTGTAGCATTCTGTATGGAACACTTCTGTCTCTGTCCCCAGGTGGTACCTTTCGCTTTTGCATTCTCTATTTTCTTGCTCCCCCCACACCACCACACATTTCACTCTTCCATCATCAGAACTTGACCCATCTGTTCAATAGACAAGACCATCACTAGTAGCATTGGCTTCTATCAAGGGCTGTATCATTTCAAATATGATCACTTTCGTTTCTGCTTTCGTGTGGTCTGCTAGAAGCGTAGTGTCTATTCTCTAAGTGACACAATCTATGTATACACAGAATTGAGCCACACACGTGACTACTGTACACCCTACATCCACCTCCCTCTATAAAAAGCTTTCTGCCCAAAAACAAAGGAAAAAACTCTCGAAAACTTCAATCTTGTTTAGCTGCTATCCTTGCGCTCCTCCTTGTTGGTGGCAGCCCTTTGGTTTCGGCTGCCCGCTGTCAGGTTGACTCCGGTGATATGGACGGGTCTGCGGGGCGTAGGTTCTTTGGAAGGAGCTTGTTCAATCTTTTGTCATTGGTAGTAGCCACATACTCTCTGACTGTGTCCTTGCCCCCAAACTGGGTCAGGTTTGTCAGCGGCTCCCAAGTCCACTCCTCCTCCTCTGGTTGCCCCTCCCATTGAATTCGAGACTGGGCCTTGCCGTTGCTGTGGACTTTCCACTCGCCGATGGCTTTCAAACCTAGTTCGACGTCGCTGCTCTTGGTGACTCTGATCGGAGGCAGTGTCTCCTGCGGTCGGGACTCCTCGATTGTACAACATTTAAATTCACTGACGTTGTAGGTCTTGTGGATGCGGAGGTGCTCGGGCATGTTGGTGATCACAAAGGCATTGCCATTGCCACGCTGCATGTTGAGGGTGTACGGGCCGACGTACCGTTGTTGCAAAGCCCGGCTAAGCCGCGCGCCAGACTGATCAGTTCCAGGTGCAGCAGCACCGTAGCTCAATGGCATGTTTCGGATGTTTACCATCACATGGTTTCCGGTCTGGTAGTTGTGTGTCTGTCGTTTCCTATTGGCTTCTGCGGCCTGGGCCGCTTGGGCGACTGCAAGCTGATCCTGCAGTTGGGCCAGAATGTCTGCCATGGTCGTCGCGAAGCTGACTGCTTGTTGTCCTCCAGTGCGACTCCCAGCATCTCAGTAGGAGTTGATGGTGGTTGTCGCGGCAATGACGTCAAGTGCCATCCGTGGGACGTATCCAAGGTCTGCTTGGAATGGTGTCTTCTTCGTCGCCTTATGCTTGCTTGCATTATATGCAAACTCCACCAGTGGCAGTAGTTTGGCCCAATTTCTTTCATTTCTGGCAGCGAAAGTGTGGAGATATTGATCGACAATGCCATTGACCTTCTCCGCGGGTTCCTTGGTCTGGGGATTGAAGGCCGTCGACATACGCAGCTTGGTCCTCCCTATTACGTTCAAGTGTTGCCAGAAATCAGACGTAAATCTGACGTCTCTGTCGCTGACAATTGACTCTTGAATTCCGTGCAGCCGAAAGTAGACGTCAATGGAAATCTCTGTGAACCGTTGAGCCGTCAGATATTTCTCCGTTGTGGACATCCAGATGGCTCGTTTCATCAGGCCATCGACGTTAGTGATGATGGTGTCGTTACGGTTGCTGGTTGGAAGCTTAGTGATGAAGTCGATGTTAATTCGCTGCCATCTTGCGCTGAGAACGTCCAGTGGTTGTAAGAGCCCATACGGTTTCTGGTTTGTTGACTTCGCTCGGGCGCAAGCCGCACAGCCTTTGACATACTGTTTGACTGTCTGATATTGACGCGGTCAGAAGAACCGCCGTCCGACTGCTGATGCTGAATGATCGACTCCGAAGTGTCCACCGACCATGGAATTATGAACCTCGTGTAGAACTTTGTTCTGGAGCTCTCATGGGATGCAGAGCCGGTCGGTCGCTCAATGGAGTATCAGGCCCTGATTGTTGATCCAGTAGTGTCTTGCTCGGTCCCGCTGATGTTTCGTTTGGGCAGAGGATCTATTGCTCGAGTGGGTGCCACTGAGTTGTCGGTATACCATACCGAAGTACGAGTCTCCCGGGTATGTTCTTCGTTCTTTATCCATCCAGCTGTCAGCCTGAATGACACTTGCATGCATTAGCTCTCCAATGTAATCGCTGTCCTCGGTGTGTGTAATTGGCTCTTTCGAAGTTGCGCCTGGTTGGCTTGTGACCACACGTGTTGTCCTTGGCAGCGGATGGTCTTTGTAGTGAGGCCGTCGAATGAGTGTGTCCTGGATGTAGTTCCGTGTGTGCGGAATGTACTCAATCTCGAAACGCGTATTCCATCAGTGTCTCCAGAAGTCGCATTTGTCGACTTGTTTGCCGTGGCTGCTTGTGGATACGCTGCAAAGCCGAGTGGTCAGTTTGAACCTTGAACTTGTCGCCATGTAGATAGAAGCGACAATGCTCGCTCGCATCCTTGACTCCCAGCAGCTCTTTGTCGTGAGAGGAGTATCGTGTCTGGGCATCGTGTTGTGTGCGGGAGAAGTAGGCGATAATCCTGTCCGTCCATTCACCAGTGGTCTCCTTCTGCATCTGACGTAACGTGGCCCCAATCGTGAAGTCTGATGAATCCGTCCAAACGAGATATTGGCCACCTTCTTTTGACGGGAGAGCGGGAGCTGGTTGGGTGAGCATAACTGCCTTGAGAACATCGATCGCACTTGTCACCAGTTTCCACCGTTCTGGATCGTTCCGCACTTTGTTGAACTCTGCTGGGGTGACATTAAGTAAGGCTGTGAAGGGTGTGGCGATCTTTGCAAAGTTCTTAAGGAAGCAACAGTAGATGCCCGCGAGCCCAACGAAGCCGCCTATTTCTTTGCTGGTTGCTGGGTCCGGCCTGTCTGCAATTGCGGCAACCTTCTCGGATGACATTGAAACGCCGCGTCCATTCACCTGGAAGCCGAGAAACGGTGCTTCTGCTCATCCGAACTGACACTTCTCACCCTGCAGCCGGAAGCCATCCCGGCGGAAGGAGTCCATTACTGCTCGCACGTGTTTCTAATGGGACTTTTTGTTCTTGGAGTAAATCATGATATCGTCCAGATAGACAATGCAGTAGCCGCTGTTGATGTGTTTCCGCAAGAGCTCGGTCTTTAGCCTCATGAACTCGCTAGGTGCGTTTGCCAGGCCGAACGGCATAACTAGCCATTCATACTGACCGTCCGGGCCGATAAACGCCGTCTTCTGGATGGATTCAGGGTGCATACGATGTTGATGGTAGCTACTGTGGAAGTCCAGCTTGGAGAAGCACTTGGCTCCTTGCAAGCGTGCAATGAGATCTTCTGGATGAGGCAGTGGGAATGGGTCTTTGATGGTTATCCAGTTCAGAGCCCAGTAGTTGATATACATCCGCCATTTGCCCCCAGGTTTCAGTACAAACAGGACAGGTGACGCATATGGGGAGTGTGAACTGCGAAATTTGCGTTTCTCCAGCATGTCAGTTGTCTGTTTCTTATACTCCTCCCACTCTGCAGCTGTTTGTCGGTATGGACTCCGATGTGGTGGCTCTATTCCTGGAATTGTACGAACTCGGAAGCCGCCTTCCGACAGTGCTGGAGGCAGTCTCTCCGGCTCCACGAAGCGGTCGTGGTACTGCTCCCGAACTTGCCTCCCCAACTCGGACAACTCCTCCGCTCCCGTTTCCAATGCCATGCATTCCGCCCATTTTACTGCACAATTGGCCATGAACGTGGCCTCGTCGACCATCTCCCCAATTACTACTTCGTCCACCATCTCTGCCCCAAACTCCATAGCCAGCAGCTCCATTGCATTGTAGTTTTCAGTCCGTGCTGGCATCTTCACCGTCGGCGTCTCTGCCATTGCCATCAGCAATTCGGGGGTTCTGCCCGCATCTTTCCTCAGCCCGTCTATTGCATATCTGAACTGGCTGCCGTCACGGCCGCCACCGAGCCATAGTCGATTCTTTTTGTGATTGACGTGGTGCGGAACCTCCTCCATCCAGTCTTTGCTGAGGATGATGTCATATTTCGCTAGCGGGTAGACCACGAACCATTCTACGTACTGGAGTCCGCCAATGTTGTGATTCAGGCGCACCTCTTTCAACGGTAGGGTCTCAATTTGTCCCGCGGATGTTAACTGCATGTCACCGCGGTGCTGTGTCTTTGGCTTGTCGGTCAGTTTTTGTAAGAGGTTCGGAATGACAAATTTGTGGCTAGCCCTGCAATCATAAAGTGTGTATGCCCATGCTTCGCTTCTTCTCCCTCCTCTTTCTCTCTCTTCTCCTGAGTGGCTAGGTGGGCATGACACGCGGAGGTTGAACTGAAACAGATTTGAGCTATCACTTTCGGTGTAAAAAAACTTGATATTAATGCTATTAATTCTGACTCTGCCGGTCCTACCCTCGTCGTCAGTGCCTAACGTATCTCTTGCCTCCGGAGGTGCCGTGCACTCGGCAGCACCACCTAGGCGAGTCCCGAATTGTCTCCCTCAAAACCTCCCGTCTCTTGGCTTCCCGTTCCCTCAGCCGCATTCACCTCCCATTGGCTTCTCCATTGTCCACCTCAGCCTGCACTCCAATACCCGCTTCCATCGTTGCCACCTCTGCGGCATCCACGACCTCCACTGTTGTCGCGTGACGTCTCCTGATATGGGCAGTCATAAGCCCAATGGCCATCCCTAGAATGGCACTTGACGAATTCATTGGATTTAAGTGGTTGTCGGTTACCGCTGTTGCGATCATTGTTTGGGCTGTACATTGCCCAGATCTCGGCCGCATTGGCTTTGCCCTTCGGAGGTGCAGACATGTCGGAGTTGGCCACCAATACCATCGCCCATTCCAAAGTCGGTACCCCTCCCATATCTCGTCTGAAGTTGCGGTACCGGATGACTGAGCAGTGGGCATTCTCATGTTGGCGTAATTTGGTTGCATACGCATCTAGGAGTTGTTGGGAGGCCATTGGTGCATGTGGATCGAGTTGGAGTGGCAGCCGTTCGAATTCCTCGTTGAATGTGGCTACAAAGCCCTTGGCGGGGATAGCGAGCAGCTGCCACTCGTCCTCGAAGTTACGGAGTGGGTCAAGGGGTGTAAATTCCCCCTTCAGTTGTGTGCAAAAGTCGCCCCAGGTCGGGTATGGCTGGCTGGTCGGGTATATTGAAGAAGCCCACCTACCTGCTGCCACCATGAGTTGCAGTAAGGCATATCTGGTCCATCCGTCTGTTCGTGGGACCGCCGCTCCACCTGTTGCCATTGTCAGTGTGGTAGTACTGCTTCCTACCGGGGTCGTTGGTTGAAGCCACCTGAATACGTAGCACAGGGCTTCGAATTTTCGTTGTAAGTCATTGACGAAGTCACCGACAACTTGCATGTCGCGCTCGCCCTTGAACTCCAGGAGTTGCCTGGGATCAATTGCCAAGGTGTTTACGTTTGTTGTGTTTCCTGTTCTGACTGGACTCCTTGTTCCTGCTGCCGTCATCACTTGAAACGCCGCCTCCGACGCTCAGGCCAATTTCTCCGCTTACGCCAGTTGTCGCCTAAGTTCTGCCACTTCCCGTCTGGCTGCTAAAACCTCCCTGGCAGCTCTGTCTGCCATTTCCTTTCCACCGGCCGCCACGCTCAAGTTCTCATTCTCAGCTGTTAAGACTTCGATGACTGCCGCCCAATCCTCCGCCGCGTTGAAGCACTCCGCCCATGCATCCTCCATGGCCGCGATGTACCGTCTCCACCTGCCATTCTCGTCTGGTTTGACAATGGATCTTTCCAAAATCCAATCACGATACTGGACGTACTCGTTTGACCGTGGCGTCTGATCATTTGGCTCCCGTCGTAGGTTCATGGTGTCGTCTGGGTAGTTGGGGTCATGCTACCATGGGTCGCCATCACTGATCTCCGCCCCCAGCTGAGGGGCACCATAGTCTGTCTCGGCCGCGTTCTGGGTGCCACAGAACGTGCCATGGTTCGACTTCGCTCTTGTTTTGCGACCTGTCGAAGTTGCAATCATGTGCCGGTGCCTCGGGGGTCTCTGTTTCTCTGGGGTCTCTGTTGCTCTGGGTTTCTCTGGGGTGGCTGTTTCGTCTCTGTTTCTCTGGGATCTCTGTTTCTCTGGGGTCTCTGTTTCTCTGGGGTCTCTGTTTCTCTGGGGTCTCTGTTTCTCTGGGGTGACTGTTTCTCTGGGGTCTCTGTTTCTCTGGGGTCTCTATTTCTCTGGGGTCTCTGTAACCGGTCTGGTTGGTGATCTCGCTGATGGTGTCACTCGGAATCTCGCGTAGGGGGTCGCGTGTTGGCGTGTGCGCGTCGGTGTAACGTGGTCTCTGGTCTCTGTGGTCTCTGTCTCGTAGGTCCTTTCGGTCTGCTCAATTACACCCAAATTGCCACCGCAAACCACCGGAATCGAGGTTACGGTGGGTATTGACGTGTTGCTACCAAGATGTGGTGTGCTAGAAGCGTAGTGTCTATTCCCTAGGTGATACGATCAATGTATACACAGAATCGAGCCGCACACGTGACTACTGTACACCCTACATTTTGCCTTATATTTCCCTCAGGTGTTTTGCTCCACCCTTCCGATTATGTTGAGGTGTTTCTGTGATCGCTTCGCTAGGTCACTTTCCCCTTCTACGATATGTCCTCCTCTATGTCCAATTGGAATTTCAATTGATCTGAATGCAATCTCCCTCTGTCTGTTGCTGAGTAACAGTCTCACTGGGATGAAGCCCACATCCTTAACATGGGTGACTATCAGTGTGGTTCTGAACATTTCCATAGTGCATCTGGCTGCTTTGCTTATCAACTGCTGCAGATCATGTTTCAATTGTATTTGGTTGTCACTCTACATCACAGAGTCATACTTGGCGATTGACTGATCTTTTGCAGTGTGGACTTTTCAGGCATTTGCTGGTTTGAGGCTATACCTTCCAGTAATGGGCTTGACTGTGGATGGCACCTTGTTTGCTTTTTCTATGGCAACTTTGTGGTGATATTGGAAACTTAGGTTCTGGTCAAGCTGAAATCCTAGCCATCTGGTTGGTTTGTGGTTAAATGCCACTTGATTCTGCCCAACTGTGACCATCACTTTGACTTTTGATCCTTGATGGTTTTGTTTCTGGGAGAATACTATTACTTGGATTTTGCCAATTTCAAACTCCACAGCATATACTTCGGCCCTCTTATTCATCAATCTTCTACATCTCTCCATTCTTTGTATGCACTTGGGAACATCTCCACCATCAACCACCCAGGCCACATTATGTCCAAAAGCATGTGCTATCGTCTCCTTCTTACTCTCATCCACCATTCCAAACCATTCTGATATACATATAATGAACCAGACTGGAAAAACTGGTATCCTTGAGGAACTTGTGTGATAACTTCTATTATTTTTTCTTCTCTGCTGTATATTTGGATTGCAACTTTTCCATCAGTCATGAAGCATTTGACTCACCAATTCACATTGGACTCACACCCTATTCACTCCATTCTTCCTATTCAATTTCCCATCGTCATACTTGGGAAGGCTTTTTTCACATTCCACAACAATGCTGCCACAGTTTCTCCCCTAGCCAATGCTTCTTCTACTGTCTCCACATTCCTTCCAACTGCATTGGATGCCGACATTCCATTTCTGTTTTCAAACTGGACATCGTAAATTGATTGATTCCATTCACAGTTGTCTGCAATGATGGTTGTCACCACTTTCTTGAAAACCTTTCCTAAACAATTCTGGAATGCAATTACCCTGTAGGCCTTGGTCAAGTGGCAAGCAGGTTTTCCTGGTTTGGGTATAACCATTCCGGTTGCTGTCTTCCACTCATTTGGGTGGTGCCCTTGTGAAATTGATGTTCTCACCAAGGCTACTATTATTTCATCATCCCACCCCTTGTAAAGTGTAATCGCATAACAATTGATTCTGTCTTGTCATGCGGCTTTCATCACATTCTGTTTCAGCAGTGCTGTGTGGACCTCCTGTCTTCTGATATTCAAGTAAGTCAAGCCTCCATTCACTTTCACTTTGTATTTGATTCCTTGTAGCTGTTTTGGGAACTCTATATGTCTTATCAATTTCACCTTGTGGTTCGAAGGGATGATAAACTCTCATCATTCATTTCATAAGGCCTCAATCGTTTCGTTTCTGTTCGGACTCATATATTTCAATACTCTGTACACTTGCTCTCCTTCCACATCTTGCAAGAACATGTTCTATATGTTCCTCTTGTCCGCTCTTATTGTCTTCGGAAGATCTCTTCCGGCCTGCTTGACCTGGGTCTCATTTGATCCTCCTGCAGATTTTCTCTGTTATACAACACCAAATTCCGCCTCTTTTCTCTTCTTGTTTGGTTCCATCATTGCTTCAATCCGGCACACGCACTGAGTTTCTTTGCCTTCCGATTCAGCATGTCCGTTAGGGCTTCCCTAATCCTGACTGCTTTTTCTTCCAGCTGTGGTATGGTGCTCTCATCTGACATGATTGTTCTTCCTACCATTCACCCTCTCAACATTTCATTTGCTTCCTTGAATTCCTCCTCTTTCATCTTGTATATATTTCATTCTGTAATTCTATTTCTTATTCCGCCCTGCTGTTAATCCTTTCCCCACCAACTCTGTGTGATCATGTGGTTGGACTGCGTCGCAACATCAATATCTGGGTGTGTTTCCATCATGAAATTGTTGCACACTGCTCCTTTTGCTTCAGTGATATAGATTATTGACCCTCCTTGATTGCCATCCCTAGTGGCATAGCACATATCTTCATTGTTGTTCATAATCTGCATTTGGTACTCATTGATCAATGTTTTCAAAAAGATTGTGTTTTGCCTCTGAGTGCACCAGTTATTCGATTTTTGCCATAAGCATTCTAGTCTCCACCCAGTGTATTGTTTATTGCTCTCATTACATTTGCCCAGTCAACTGACTGGGCTGGTTCCATCAATGACTGAATATTGTTTGTTGATCGAGTTGGTCAAACTAATTAACCAGACTCGCATCGTATCCTCTTGCTTTGGTGATGAGGCTGAGTTGAACATCTGACTCCCCCCCCAAGTGGGCTAACTTATCGGCCACCACCTCAATGTCAATCCTGAGTGTGGTCATTGTCAGTTTTGCATTCATAAATTTATATCCCTAGTGGCTGGTTCTGCATTCCTCCCCACATCCTTGATACCCTTCTTCTATTACCACCAAATCAGCCCCCTTTTCTATTCCTTTCTCAATTGCCACCAAAGTCTCTTCCCTACTTCTTGCACAATTCTGCTGTATGACCTATACCATTGGGCCTCCTGGATTGGCTTCTCTTGTGCTGCCTGGGTCGATACTACTTGCACCTCACATTCTTTCTTGGTTCCATTGTTGCCAGTTTGCGGCGCCCCCACCTCCTCTTCCATTTCACTTGTATTGCTGCCCTATCATGTCTGACCTCTTTTACTTCATCTCACGTTTGTCGATACATTACTTCATTCGTCTTAATGCGACTCAGATCTTTCCCACTTGTTGATTGGGCACATCCATCGCCAATAACGTGTCGTTTTTTGAGGCATTCATTACTCATATCCATATGCGCTCTCTTTCAGTTTGCCTACTTGTTGTCGTTATTGTTGCAGTTCTGACCCTTCTCGGCATTGTATCCGATGTCATTGTACGGATGTTCCTCAGTATTACAGATACCTCCTCACAGCAAGCATCTGACGATCACCAATCATCCTGAATTTGAAATATGCTATCCCCATCCACAGCAACTTTTGCAATACGCATCTGGACCTGCATTGATATAGCATTCCACCTTATGCCAGATTCCTGCAACATTGAGTCCTCTCTTCAAGAATCTCTGAGCCATCTTCTTCCAGTTGATAGTCAAGACCACCAATGATGGCTGCTTTTCTCCATTCTTCTTCAGCTCTTTGATGTCCACCATCTTTGCCATCAACCTGATTCCCATGGGAATTATGACCCCCTGATTTTCTGGATGCATTTCTTCCCTCCACCTTTCCAATCCACCTGACCTCTCCACAATACATTGGTGGCAGTTAATTCCGCTCATCTGTACACATTCCCCAGTCTCATTCATTTCAGTGTCAATGATACTGTGGTCCAAATGTCTTGTGCTGTGACAGCGATTTCTGTTGAAGCGATTAGCATATCGGCTGATGTGTTTTCCTTTGCCAATTCCATGATTGATTCCCTCATCTTTGTTGTATTACCTATCATTCCAATGTGTACTGGAAGCTGTCACTTCCAGAGTGCACTGTTGACATTGAAGTCGATTGCCTTATCCTGCTTTACACATGCAGGCATTATGTTGTGCCTTCTGAATGTTACTCTCCTGTTTTGCAATGTGTTCTTGTTAGTGGGTATGGGTTTCAGGCCACTCACCTTTTCCGTATCATCCTTCCTTTCCTTCTTTCATCCGACTACCTTGAATCGCAGCTCCTATTTCTTTTTCTGTCCTGGTGTTGTTGGCACATTTTGCTATACATAGGTTACCTTTCTGACTTCTGGTTGTGTGGCCTGATGTTGCTGTGGTGCTACGGGTGCTTTGGGTGGTTGGTTCCCTCCCTAGTCCCCCCCCTCCGTCTTTTGTTCCGCCTCTGGTTGCCTAGAAGCGTTGCTTTGTACTGCACATTCTGGGGCCTCTGGGGTAAACAGTTGAATTAGTCTGGGTTTTAATTGTCCCCGGGGATAAATCTTCTTTGGTACTGATGCTGGTGTGGTTTTTCGAGCCTTTGGTGCTGGTTCTTCAATTCCCGCAACCTCTGTCTGTATTTCTCCTTGCGCAATTTTCAGGGTGTATATTGACTGCACCAACCCCTGTATATCAATTTCCATTTCTGGGGCTCATTTCACCTATTTTTCGATTCTAATTCTTTGTACTCTGTTTATCTTGATTTCCCTGTCAATCATTCCAAATCACCTGTGGACTCCCCTGCAAATACTTCCGTCTTGCTTCGTATCTCTTCTACTTTTTGATTGTTCTCAATGTTACTTTGCTGTGCAACAGGAATACTGGTTATATTGCGGCCAAGTATGACTGCCATCGGATTCACCATTCCATCGTCCAGCCTCTCACTTTTCTCTTTGAATTCCTTGCCAAACATTTTCATATAATGGAGCTTGTAATTCATTCCTTCCATCCGCCATTTTTTTTCTGTCTGTTTGGTATGTTTGGCAATTTTCCAAATGGACATTACTAGCCTGTATTTGTTGGCTCATGTTTCTGCCCCTTGTCTTCCTCCTGCCAAATATTTCAGTACATTTCCATGAGCTGTCTGTCTGGCGGCTAATCTGAGGTTCTTGCCCTTCCGTTCTCTGATATTGTCGACATTGTCAACTAATTCTGCAATCTTCACTTTCTGTCAATGATCAGAGCACTCATCAAACAGACTGAACCAATTGGGGCCAGCTGCAGGCTCACGTGGTGTGGTGGGAAATAGTATTGGTTGTCTTGGCTTCATGTTGATACTTGCCATTCTCTCATAGGCTAGCTTGGTTAGTGACGTCATCTTCTCATCACTGCTGATCTCCCTATCCCCACCTTTCATTGCTTCCAATTCCTCCTTGTTCCCATTGTTTAGGGTCAATGCCATTACCCCTTCAAACAGTACTGGGCAGCATCAAAACGAACTGTGTTGTTTATGCTTTTTCTATTAAACATATCACTTGGCAAATAAATCTTGCATGATGGCTGACTGGCAGCCAAGAGTAACACTGCCGGCCCGGCTTGACAGGCCAGCCATTATTTCGTTTGAATCATATTGCATTCAGCCACTCATAGCCACAATGTATTCTAAACCTTTTCCACGATACTGTTTAAGTGTGACTATCAGGTGTCTCTTCTTGTGTCTTTGAGTAAAGTTGTATCATCCCTTTCCCCTTCTTCCTGTGTCATCAAGCGAAACACTTTTTTTCATCCTGCTTGTGCCCTGGCCGTCCCCTATGCCTCCGTAACTCTCCAGATGTTAGTGTCCACCAAAATATCCAACACTGCCTCTTCTGATTCTTCTGTATCAAAAACTTGCACCATTGGTTCCCTGTTGCTTTCTTTCATCCTATACTTCCTCAGGCTTCACCAACACAATATCCTGCTGCCACTTCCACTGGTTGTACGACTTGAACAAGTCGTCTAATGTCTGCATCGTGTGTCCACACCACCTGCACTGCTGTCTCCATCTTGTTTGAATGTGTTCCCAATAATTTTCAATTCATACATGCCCAACTGTTATCTCGATCAACCATCCTGCGACCCTTGTCTTGATCTTGCCCAACAGCCTGCTCAATTACCACTTTTTATTTATTCCGTACTACCCCTTTTACCATTGAACTTTGCCTTCTACCACTTCTCAGTTTTGCTCTAATTGGCTTCTGTGACCTTTCTTTCTACCTTGGCCATTGACCATCTTGTATTCTTTCATATGCTTCGGCATGCCCTCCACTCTTTCCGCAGATGCTTTTGCTTGTTCATTGGGTTTTTCATTTCCTATAACTCCTTCAGGACAGGGTAACCACCAGTATGCTATTTCTACCCCCATTCCCTGATATTATTGTTTCACACAACTGCGTTTTTGGCCATCCGCTGCGCAAAGAGTAGCTGCTGATTTTGTATCTGTTGTATTGCAATGACTGAGTACGAAAAGAATAACCACCTTCATGTCTGCTGTCATCGGTACCATATCCACCGCGTTTTGTAGACCCCTTTTGTCAGCGCATGATAGAATTTTGTAAACTTCTTTCTTCTATTCCAACTACTGCCGCTGCACTTCCGATGTCTCTTTCTCCCTGTGTCCATTCCATATCACACCAGACTATTCTATCTTCTAGCCTTGATCTGTCCATCCAATGAATTTGGCCTTGTCTGTTATTTGACTGACCTTCAGCACTTCCCTTCTTCCCAAGGACATACACTGTCGCTTTCTGCTTTCTGTGGGTTGATGGGTAGACAGTTCATTTCTTTCTTCCCTTCTACCCCCAAGTGTCTTCTCAACCTTATCGCCAAGGTTGAGTCTCTCTATACCAATACCCCAACTCCAGCCTGGTCTGGCATATTGGCTGATGTTTTGGCGAATTGTCTTCTCCAATTATTCAGTAGTTGTATTGCCAGTCTCAGACCTGCATCCTTAAGCAGCACAACCTTGGTTGTTGACAGAAACATTTCCAGTGATGCGTCTTTGTCATGGTTGAACCAAGTGACGATCGATGCTAGAGTGATGATTTGAGAATGATTCAAAGAACAATGCAGGGCAAAAACGATATCAGGTTTCCCACCAAGGCTAATACACTATGAGAGCAAGATGAGCTTTTGAACAAAGGCTAAAGTACAGCCAGAATGAAATCAGGTTTGGAAGATGGCCAAAGTACAACGAAAATCAGGTCAGGTTGGAATCAAGGCTCCAGCACAACATGAATGGAAGCAGGTTTCATAGGAGGCATAGGAATTGTTCAAAAGAGGTGTACACAGAAAGCAGGAGTTCAGATATATTTTGGAACAAGTAAGTTACTGTATGCAAATCTGGCATTTGGCGGTGGATGATTTTCTTTCTTCCCCCGTTCTCTTATCGATGAAAGAATCAATTATGTTCAGCTTTCACTTCTTTTGCACTTGGCGATTCTGGATCAAGTCTCCTGCACACAGTCTTGGTTTTTTAGCTACAGTCTAATCTCGACTCTTGAACCTGCTGGCTTTAGGATTTTGAAACCCTTGGAATCCTGAGCCCTGAACACTTGTTGTCCATGTCACGAACCCTTGAAAGAAGACTGAGTCTACAAATCAATTCTTCCAGTTATATTTTAGTATATATGCCGTTACCATAAACGAAATGTTAGTTACTTTTGTCACTGTTCATTCAACCCCCAGTGCGTGGTATTTGATTCCATTGGACACTCCAAAAAACGATAAACGGTGGACAGCTTCTGGACACACATTTGTGTAGTGTGTAACTTGCAATTTCGATTGTAAAGACCCAATATCTTGGAGTAGATGCCACCGTATGTGAGCAACAGACCACAACAATTCTGTATCAATTTCTTCAACCTAGTTGTTCGAATCAACAATTTTATGGAATATGCCCTTTTTACTATATACAACAGTCTTCATGTTGATTGTCAACACGAGGATCCATGCTACTCCGAAAACAACTGCTGTAAATACCTCGTTCCCTGTTCACAGCCGCTACGCTCCATTCAGGCGCCTCCTTGCATCACGTAAAACATGTCAGAAGGATCTTCAGGAATGACCCGAGATGTAACATTGACCAGTAAACTACGGTTTAAACTGCAGCATGTAACACATTCAAACACAAAGGCGATGAACGAAGAACAGCTCAGGGCCCATGTTGGAGCAATCCACCCAGGATTGACAGTCCATTCTCAGATGCAGAAATCCAGCTGATATCAAGAATTACCAAAAGAACTTGAATATGTGAGCAATGCGGAACCACATATATCAGAATGATTGGAACTAGGCAAAAAAGTTATCACGAAAAGGGACGACCTGAAGCAGGCGTTACATCTGACATGGCGGATGATTAGCACAGAAGATGCAAGAACCCCAGAATACAGTTTCAGGGATTGAGTGGAGAAAGTTCAGAACCTGGAACAACTGCTGGAACAAATGAATCCAGACTTGACAGAAGTGAAACAAAACCTGGAGGACACCCAGGCCCAAATGGAAAAATTCAGGAATTTTGTGGAAGAGAATTGCAAACAGCTGACCGGAATTATAGGACTAACCGAATGAAGGATGAGGGCGAGGGAACAGAAAAAATCGGATGAATAGGGAAATAAAATTGCCCGGATTTCAGGAGAGAAGAGGAAGGAACTCTTGGGATAGATAGTGCAGTTGGCTTTGAAAATCGCAGGGAAACCCAGGACATTCAACTCCAAACGAAAGAAACTAAAATATGCAATGGTACGTCTTGAATCGTTAGCAATGGAACAACTGATGCCACACTGCAACGAAATGTCATGGAAAGTAAAACACAATTCCTTGAAAGACTTGATTGCTCTGTTGGATCCAGCTTTCGGCGATGAAAACTACGCAGCGATGGCCAAGAGGAGACTCTTTGAACTCAATGTTAAGAGTTCAAGGTTCGGAGTTCTAGGGGTTATACAAACCAAACGGAAGATGCAGTGATCGCGGGTACAGTGTAACAACTGAGAGACTCGAAATCCGGACTCACGAATGTGAACAGAAGTGGGTACCGAAGGTACTCATTGTTTTGTTGACTAGAGAACGAGTGAACGACGAACCTATCCTCCGCGAGTATATTCGCCTTATATACAGCTACCGCGACTGACATCACCTTTGCTCACTCATTCCGAAATACATTCCAACATCACTCAACTATGTACGCAACCCATTCACATCACATCTTACAACCTAAACATCACGCGATATTCACAACCCATCCAACTGGAAGTTGATTCCTTCCAACGAAACCTGATTCTTTGCAAAGAAACCTGAATCCTTCCAACAAAACCTGATTCCTTCCAACAAAACCTGATTCCTTCCAACAAAACCTGATTCCTTTCAGCGAAACTGGCGTTCCCTCATATCCCTCATCGATCCATACTTTTCCTCCGATCCTCACACGACACAACCGTGACAGTAGTTCTCCCCTTCCTGAAGTGGAGTACCCACGAAGTTCACGACCCAGGTTTCCCAGGTTGTTTTGTCTGGAATACATTGATGGCCTAGAGTCCGTCCACATTGACTACTAGCTACCAGCGTCTTTTGTTGTAGCCCATCCATTTGACCAAATACTGTAATTGGCGGCCGAACACTCGGGAATCCTCGATACGCTCATCTTCGTACTCTTCCTCATCGTTTACGATGACTGGTGGTGGTGCTGTTGCCATTTGCCCTGGATGAGGGTCGTCCGAAACTTTGCTCAGACGGGATATGGGCTGTACTGGGTGGATATGATGGTCCTTGGGTTGTTGCAGGAGGTAGGCCCATAGGCTGATAATTTCAACAACTTCGTATGGTCCTAGGCGCATCCAATGCAGCTTCTTGCATGGTCTTTGCGTTGCAATGTTTCTGGCGTCCAACCATACTCTGTTTCGAACATTCAAATCCGTCCCCTCTCTGTGGTGTATGTCTGCTTGCCCCGCCTGGATTGATTGTGCCCCAGACATTTCGACTTTCATCTGTTCAAAGATTTCATTAATTTTTTGGGACAGGGCATTGGTGTTTACTTCCCTGATATCCTTTGCATTTTGGACTGAATGTTGGCCGAAGGTCATCCTTGGGTGGAAGCGATAGTTTCCGAAAAAAAGTGAACATCCCATCGATTCTGACGTATGATTGTTTGAGGCGAACTCTGCCATAGGTAACCAATGTGTCAGGTCGTCCTGTTGATAGTTGACGAAGGCTCTTAAATATTGTTCCATCATGGCGTTCATTCATACGGTTTATCCATCGGTTTGTGGGTTAAACGGTGTTGATAGTCTTTGTTCGATGCCTATTCTCTCGCAGTCGTGCTTCCAGAACTCCGAAGTGAATTCTGTGCCTCTGTCCCAAACCATAGTATCTGGTAAGCCATGTAATTTGAACACCTCTTATATAAACATTTCACCCAGCTTCTTTCCGTCTGTATCGTCTCGACAGGAGACCATGTGCTTCATCTTTGACAATCTATCGAACACTACCCACATGGCGTTGTAGCCCTCACTTTCTGGTAGCCCTACAACAAAGTCCATACTCAGTTCCTTGCACAGTTGTTGGGGTATGTCCAGTGGTTTTAGCCATCTGTGAGTCTTTTGATGAGTCGCCTTGCTTCGTTGGTACACATGACAATTCCTTACATATCTATCCACGTCTTTCCTCCTTCCTTGCCATTGGGGATTACTTTTCAGGAGTTCGAGGGTTTTGGCTCGTCCTGGCTGTCCAGCTGCTGGTGTATCGTGGTGTTCCCGTATTAACTTGCGATTGTCTAGATCATTCGTGTTGATGGTTTCCGTTGCGTTTGCGCATATTCCTTCACTGCTGTCCCGCTGGCAACTCATGCATACGTTTTGGATCCCGTTACATAATTCCGCTGGGTTGACTTCTTCTGTATCGCGATTGACCACTTCCACTAATGCTACTACAAATTTTTTTTGTATTCTCTGGTCAAGATTCGCCGTTTATAGCACGATTTATTGGGTTTGTTCTGCTCCCCCCTTCGGGGGAATGTCTCCTGGCATTCTGGTGAGTGCATCGTATTTCTGACCCTGTTTCCCTGGATGGAATATAATCTTGAACTTGAATCTTGACAGAAATTCAGACAATCTTGTTCGTCTTCTATTGAGAAGTTTTGACGTCATGAAGTATTTGAGGTTCTTGTGGTCAATCAGTATCATAATACGGTGTACTGACCCTTCGCATTCTGGTCTCCATTGATCTAAGCTCTTGACTATAGCTCCAAGCTCCTGGTCATAGATTTCGTAATTTTCCCTTGCTCGTGTGTGTGTGTTTTGGAGAAGAATGCTACTTGGTGAAGGACTCCTTGATCGTTGTATTGAGATAGTACTCCAGCAGATACGGAACATGATGCATCGGATTCCAAGATAATATTTTTTTCGTAATTGAAATGTGCTAGGACTGGTGCTGTTGTCAAGGCTTCTTTTAACTCAGCGAATGCTCTTTTCTGGTCCGGTTCCCAGTGGAACAGAACTAGCTTTTTCGTGAGTTTGGTCAATGGTTGGACCACTCTGCTATGATTCCTCATGAATCTTCGATAGAAGTTGGCAAATCCTAAAAATGCCTGAACCTCTTTGAGTTTACCGGGTGCCTCCCATTCCTTTACCGCTGTTACCTTTTCCGGGTCCATTCTGATTTCATTCACTCCGACTATCAATCCCAGATATTTGACTTCCTGTTGATGGAACTCACATTTTTAGGCTTTTAAGTACAGTACCGCTGCCTTAAGCGTTGGGATTATGGCTCATACATGTTTCTTGTGTTCTGTTAGACTGTTACTGTAGATAAGAATGTTGTCTAGGTAAACCGTGCAAACGATGTCCAAGAAAGGTCGAAGGGTGTCATTGATGATTTCCTGGAAGGATGCTGGGGCATTTGTGAGTCTGAAGGGCATAACCGGCCATTCAAATATTCCATCGCGAGTCCTGAACGCCGTTTTCCATTTGTCTGCTTCTGCAATTCGAATCTTATTGTAGGTGTCTCGGACTTCCAACTTGGTGTACCACTTGGCTTTCGATAGTCTCAGCAGAGTTTCTTTGATTAAAGGCGATGGGTATGGATTTTTAATTGTTCCTTCGGTCAAGCCCCTGCAGTCAACGCACAGTCGTAGGCCACCGTTTGGTTTGGGTGCGAATAGGACCGGTTGTTCACATGGTGATGACGATGATCTGATCAATCGCTTTGACCCATTCTTTTCAATCCATTCCTTCACGACTTGCAATTCATCCTTTGATAGACTATAAATTGGTCCGAAAGGTGGTGTAATTCCGGTCTGAAGGGTAATCTTATCATCACAAGATCTGTGTGGAGGTAACCTTTCAGCAATAACTTTATCGAAGAGGGGGAGGAACACATGGTATTTTTTTGGGATCAGTTGTTCCAGCGGCTTTTCTTGGAGGTCCTTGAGTTCTAGGGCCTTGTTGATTTTGTATGGAGTTACCGCGTATACCTTGAGTTTCTCCTTCCTGTTGTGTCTCACAAACGGAGCTGCTGCTATTGCACATATATCCAGTTTCGGCTTGTCTGGTTCTGTTCTTTCGATATGATCGCCCCATGCCCATACCCTCGAATGGTGTTGGCAGTTTTTCTGACAATAACTGCTTTCGAATCTGATCCTTTTCTTCTGGAATTTGATAGTGACATCTTTGAGTTGTAGCCATGGTAGTTCTGGTACAATCGGATTGTGTCCTAACTTCATGACAAACACTGGTAGCTGCTCCTGATGTCCTCGTATGTCTAAGTCTATTTTAGCCATGGTAGTGATTGTTCCTGATTCGATAGGTCTTCCATCTATGACTTCTAGTTCCCTGGTTTGATTTAATGCCTTCTCTTGTAACTTGTGATGGCGTACGAAATCTTTGTCAATGAATGCTATTCCAGTAGCTCCGAAGTCTATCAAGGCGTGGGTATCGATAATTGTATCTTCTATTTTCAGCGAGCATTTCACCACAAGATGTTTGCTTTCCCCAGAAGATTCCTTTATTTCTGCGCTTGATATAGAAAACTGCGAAATACCAAAACTAGCATTAACTGATACAGGAGATTCGTTTCCAGCGCAATTGCCATCCTTATTGCACTGGACTAGACTTTTCCCGACTCAATTTCATTTGCCTTTCCTGAATCTGCGTCTTCCTCATTTGTTAACTTCTTAAAAGATGATACCTCTGTTTGTCCTGATGCTGCTTTTAATTTCCTTGGGCATGATGCTGCAAAATGCCTGCTATCCCCACAGTACATTCACAATCCTTCTTCCCAACGCCTGTTCCTTTCCTCCGGGGTAATCTTCATTCCTTTTACCGCTGAAAGGTCCATTGGTGCCGGGCCATGATAACCAGCCACTGATCCTGCTGGTGCCGCATCTGGGGCGGATGTGATATTGGTCGTTGAGTCGGACTTCTTGTAGCCTTCCCACTTCCCAGATGTCTTTTCTACAGCACGTCGATTCAGTTGTGAGTCTCTTTTTGAACACAGCTTGACGAAGTCGACAATATTCTTTGGTTCCTCTATATGTTGTAGGGAGTCCTTGAGCTCGTTGAACAACCCATTTCGTAGTGCGTTCATTTGGGCATCTTCGTTCCATTTGATGTTTGCTACATATCTTTGAAACTCCCCAGAATACTGAAAGAATTCGCACTCTCGTTGCTTGAGTCTCAAGAGTTCCCTCTTGGCCGTGTCTGCTTTGTCTTGATCTTTGAATGCTTGATCCAGCAGGTCATTGAGGTCTTTCAGGGTATCAAACTTGACATCCCCAGAGATTTTGTCACAGCGTGGCATTAACTGTGCAAGAGCTACTGCCTTCAGATATCCAACCACATATCTCAGCTTCTTCTGCTCGGTGTTGAATGCCTTCGGTTTTGCAGCAATCTTCAACACTAACTGCACCTTCCATCCCTGAAGTTCCTTTCTATCTTCCCTCGAAATGCTGGCAATGACATTTACCTTCTCCTCTCTTTCTCTCTTTCCACTCCCATTTCCCCTGTTCCTCCCTTTGTCAAATTCAGCATCTGCGTCACTTTTTGCCGATTCTCTTCTGCCAGATTTGTAAATCCTTCTATCGGTGCGTGGGCAGCTTCCAGGTGTTGCCTTAACTCCGCCAGGTCCGGGTTGCTTTGTCGCAGTTGTTGTTCCAGGTCCCGGATTTTCTGTTCCAGATCCTCATGACTGCATTCCGGGTTCCTCTCTGCTAGTCTTTGTTGTGTGAGGTGCAGCTGCTGCTTCAAGTTATCTTGTTCCTGAATGACTTTGCCTCCTTCTGCCAACAACTCCGATATTCGTGCTTTCGCATTCTTCACAGATTGCTGTTCCTTCAGCAATTTGTTCAGTCTGCCGGTTGTTGGTAGTTGGGCCCACGCTGTCAGCCCTTTGTTGATGTCCTCGATGGGATTTCGAAGTTGTTCATCGTTCATCTCTTTTGTATTTGCCGATGCCACATTCATCAATTCCAGTTGTAACTCGCTCGTCAGCATGACATCGCGGCTTGGTCTTGAAGATCCTCCTGACATTCTTCCGGTGTTGTAGCAAGGCTGCAAACATGAGGGAGCGGGGTCTGTTTACCCAAAGGTTGGCCTTGACTGGGTCGATGGTTTCCAGGATTTCTTTGATAGCTGTATCGACCTCAGCTTTCAAAAAAGGATTGGTCATATAATTACCAAACAAACACCTCGTGCCTGTCTGTTGATGTCATTATAATTAAAGGTGTGGGACATAGGGCAGGGTGTTGTTCCTGGTCAATGGCTTTCTCTTTGTTCGGTTTCCTTTGTTGATAATTGGTCCAGGAGGGTGTTGATTCCGGTGCTGCTGCGTCTTCTACTTCTGAAATTGTTGGGAACAGAATAAAATCCTTGATTGGTGTGATATCCCAAGAAATTGCTACCTGCGTACTGAATACTGCTGTGCCTTTTGTTGTATGAGTTCCTCCGCAGTTATGTTCACAGTAGCACACTGCTTGTTCTTCGCAGTTTATGTGTAAACCGTAGTACTTGGTCAAACTGACTTTGAATAGTGGGTTGTTGATTTGGAATCCTCCTCTGTGTTTGGCTGCTTCGGTCAAGCAACTGATCCAGGGGGATATCGCTGGTGGTTCGTCCAAGAGGTATGCTTCAAGGGGTTCTTCAGGTGTTGTAATAATAGTGTCGATGCTATCAAAGGCGTTGAAGGGTTGTGGTTCAAAAAGGTTCGTGTTTCGACCGGCTCGGTCGAAGCAATTGATGCGGAATTGCTGTGGTTTATTGCTGTCGTAAGCTGGCATTTACCCCAAGATGTTGGATCCTTCTTGTCAATATTTCCTGATGCACACTACCCAAATGTGTCTCCAGCAACTGTGTACCGTTAACCGGTTTTCGAAGTTGCCAACGGATTTAAACACCAGGCACTGGGGGTTGCCCGGACTGTGTCAAAAGTAACAGCCACTTTGGTGATG
This sequence comes from Trichophaea hybrida, assembly GCA_015178995.1. Lineage (NCBI taxonomy): Eukaryota > Fungi > Ascomycota > Pezizomycetes > Pezizales > Pyronemataceae > Trichophaea > Trichophaea hybrida. Next base: position 25,542 of record WHVE01000109.1, read on the forward strand.
ATAACGGCACATATACTAAATTATAACCGGTAGAATCGATGTATAGACTTGTTCTTCTGTCAAGGGTTCAAGGTTCGGAGTTACAGGGGTAATAAAAACCAAACGGAAGATGGAGTGATCACGGGTATTGTGTAAAAACTGAGACACTTGAAATCCGGTATCACGACACTGAACAGAAGTTGGTGCCGAAGCTATTGATTGTTTTGTAGACTAGAGAACGAGTGAAGAAAAAACCCATACTCCGCAATTCTATCCTGCTTATATACAGCTAACGCGACCGTCGTCATCTTTGCTCACTCGTTCCGAAATACATCCAACATCACTCAACTATTTACGCAACCGATTCACATCACATCTTACAACCTAATCCTCATGCCATATTCACAACCCCACAACCGAAACCTGATTCCTTCCAACGAAACCTGATTCTTTCCAACGAAACCTGATTCCTTCCAACTGACCCTGATTTCTTTCCAGCGAAACCTACTTTCCCTCGTATCCCTCATCGATCCATATTCTTCCTCCGATCCTCACTCGACACAACCGGGACACTCAAACAACAGGATCTGGAATTCTGTCGATAGTACACTGAATTGCAGAGATACATAGCAGACATCAAATACAACGTTGAGGTTCAGCTGGTTGCAGTACAAAACAGGTTGTGCCACAAACGTTAAGATTCCCTTCAACCCACCAAGATACAGGGAAACCTGGGCGAATTTGTTATGCTTTGTTTGAAAAATAATTCACAGATAAGAGCAGGCGCAGTGGAAAGAATGTCAGTGAGATGGGAAGGAGGCTACAAGACTTCCAACCCAACAACCAACACCACATCCACCCCTGAGATGGCTCCTGCAGGAATGGTTGCAGGATAGTTCAGCCCTGTTTTGTTGGACCTTACAGCAGTGGATGCAGGTAATATTGGGCTGGAGAAACGGAAAAGAAGAAGGGAAGGAGGATTGTGTATGTACTGTGGGGATAGCAGACATTTCGCAGCAACATGCCAAAGGAAATTCCAGGAGGTGTCAGGACAGGTAAAGGAAACCCTGTTCAGATATGAAGGAGAAGGGAAGGAGGTTGAGAAAGCAACAGAAGTGGAGTTAGGAAAAGTTTAGGTCAGTGCAATAATGATGGCAATTGCTCTGGGCATGAATCACCTTTGACGACAGTTGTTCAGTCACACTTTGCAATTTTGCAGTTTTCAATTTGTATTTCAGAAATTGATCAGTCATTAATTCAAAGCAAGCATATTGTTGTGAAATGTTCACTGAGAATCAGAGACCAGTGAATTATTGTGTACACTTGAATTGACAGCAGTAGTGTTAGCAACGGTTCCAAATTACGTGTCCGGGTCGGTTCCGGTTCGCAACCGCTTGTGATTGGGCGGTTTGGTTCCATGGGCGGTTCGGAACCGGAACTGACCCGGACCCGCCGGGTTTTGGCGGGTTTCTTCTCAAAAACAATTGCTCCAATTAAGTATTTGAGTTCTCATTGGATCGCGACATGTTATATACGTAGATTATGCAGTTTTTGACGCTCTTTCACGTCCCGGTCTGCGATACGCCATACAATTAGTATTTGTTGAGTCGCTGCGAAAAACAGTCGATTTTGGACGTATTTTCGGCTTTATTTCACATCGACTCAACGAATACTAATTGTATCGCAAATCGGAGACCGGGACGTGAAAGAGGGTCAAAAAATGCATAATATACGTATATAACATGTCGCGATCCAATCAGAACTCAAATACTTAATTGAAGAAGAAAATCTGTGATTATTGGGGCCGATGAAAAATGAGGCTCTGCTGGAGGTAAAACCCGCCAAAACCCGGCGGGTTTCGGTGCGGTTCAGGTTTTTAACCGTTTGTGATTGGGCGGTTCGGTTCCTTGGCTCTTCCAGAACCGACCCGGGGCTGCGGGTCCGGTTCCGAACCGGACCGCGGCCGGGTAATCCGGACCCGTTGCCAACACTAGACAGCAGAGCTACGAGAATAGCATCTGTGGATGAAGATTTCATTTGCTATTATAATTTAGAAGAAGAGAAACCCCAAGAGTCAAAAGAGTTAGAGGTTATCAATAGAAGGCACATCGAATCAGGAACCCCTACGACAATAGCCAAGTCAAATATAGGGATGTGATCACATCAGGAGCAACTACCAGCGTGTGTTACATAGTTGGGCTATCATCTGATTGTACTAGAATTTCCATACATACAATTTCAACATCTCACAGTTGAATTCCAAGCCTGAAGAATCGACTTGGAAAGCAGCTACTGTCAAAGGCATGGCCAACATAATTTGGGAGTATGGGTAGGGGCAATCACGTGGAAAGCACAGGAGCAGATCCGGAAAGGCCAAAATTAGGCATCTGCACAGTAGGTGTATCACTCATTGTGAGAAAAATCAGAAGGGAGACACCGAAGTTTTACACCATCATACTGTACCAAATCAATTCGGCCTTGGGAAGGCAAGATCCACAAGGCAAGTCCAAACACAATCGATTACAATATACTTGTGCAAAGGATTCATCAGATCAACTTCTTCGCCCTGCAGAGGCCCCTTACTTTTTGCTCCGAATCCAGGACTAGGTATGAGAGTCTGGGTCAAATATCAGGGGTTGAATGAAGGACCGATTGAAACCGGTACCCCCTTCGACTGATTCAAGGCACCTTGTTTACACTGTCCAAAGCCAGTTACTACACCAAGTTAGATATCTGCAATACCAATACTATTAAGAATATCACAGAATGATATAAATGGAAAACGGCCTTCGGAATTCGATATAGACTTTTTGAATCTTTCGTTATGCCCTTTGGACTTACCCCTGCGCCAGCATCGTTACAACGATTCATCCATGATAAGCTATGCCAATGTTTGAATATATTCAGCCTGGCGTTTTTGGATGACATCCGCATTTATTGTGATAATCTAGGGACAAAAAATATGCACATCCAACTTGTAATGACATCACTCAAAGACGTCTGCCTCTACCTTCATGCAGAGAAGTGCAAGTTTCAAAAGTCAAAATTCAAATATGTAGGAATAATTGTTGGAGTGAAAACAATCAGAAAAAATCTGAAGAAAGTCAAAACAGTCCAAGACTGGGAAGCACCAGGGAAATTCAAAGAAGTCCCAGCCTTCTGAGGGTTTGCTAATTTAAGAGACCATTCATACAGAATGATAGCAAGGTAGCGCAACCACTAACACAACCCACGAAAAAGTTAGTATCTTTCTGCTGGGGACAGGGCATTTGCAGAACTCATATGCTGCGATGGTGGCGGCCGGGTAACCACCCAGTATATAGTCACTTCGTGGGAATGCAATTGCACTCAAGTGATAATCGTACTGAGTGACAATTCTACAATATACACAATTCCACATGTGAAACCATATCTACTCTCACTTTGTTATACAAGCCCATATACAGAGACATGGCCTTACACTATTATTGCTCTTGATTTCATGTTTCACCTCTTTTTCCTATTTGTCACCGTAACAACAAACAAACTCGAATCATGTCTTCAAAGAAGTCAAGTAGAATGCTATTGCCCATCACTGACAGGAGTGAGACAGACGACACCCTGCAGGCAGCAGCATCAGCAGCCAAATGTGCATCCCTGATGGTCTCACCCCAAGCGGAGATTGACCACGAGGTTGACAAAGGGGAGAAAGATTCCAATGGTTACTTTAATCCTCAAGGCAATGGTGATGGTGATGACACTAGTGATCTCTGCTCGCAAATTACTGATGGGGATCATCACTATGTGACGGCTCAGAATTGTTTGATGCTCGAGATAGTATTTGAATACCAAGTCCAATAGAAAGCCCAATCGAAACTGGAGCACATGTGGAATGAGGTAGAACGAATGCCAATGGCCACCAAACAATAACAATGGCATGCCGAGCACGCTGAATGGAGTGAACACACTGAATATAGCACTACTGGCCCAACCCAGAACAGCTACAAATTGGTTGACCCCATATGGTATTGCGGCAGGGCATCAGAGCTGGATCGGTTTCTCAACACATTATGCTCGAATTTCAACTCCCATGGCCACATTGTCATATGCGATGAACCCGATCTTATCAAATATGCGATCTCTCGGCGGGACTGATGAAGCAATCACCGAAATCTGCCATGGAGACAGACACTGATCATGGACCCTTTGGAATGGGCGGTCCACTTGGCTTCAGAATCCAATGCAAGCCCAAAAGATTTCGATCTCTTTTGCAGGAGATTTTGAACATTCATGGAGACAAAGAGAAATGTCGCATTGCAGTCATTCGGGTTATGCACAGATTGCTTCGATTCTCACAAGAACCGGTTAGAGCCTATGCCACACGATTGAAAGCAAATTGGAGACAGGCCAGCTGGAATCTGCAGAAGCATGAAGAGGTTCTAAACGGCATCGCATGGGCAGGTGTATGAGCATACATCGGTGTGCGGCCTCATATAAGAGTATTAAAGTAGATACGGTTGCAAATGTGAATATATGAATATTATAGAGTAGTATGTAGATACGATTCTCGCTGGAGTGCGATTGCACTCCCGCCAAGTGACTATATCCTCGGCGGTTACCCGGCTGCCATTACATCATCCCCCTCTCTATCTGCAGACCCCCTGGGCTGCCATACCTGTACACGAAAAGAAAAGCACTAATGATCCAGACTCGTCCGCCTATGTACGGCCGGATAAATCCCGCTACGGATTGGTACCGCGCGAGAGTGACCTTTCGGTGGATCCGGTGCACGGAGACACTCCACCTGCAGTGGTAGGTGGTAAAAACCCGTGCCAACACCATTTGTACCAGGCCGAAATCCAATAAGAACAGAAGAAATGATAAGATAAGTAGAAAGAAGGAAACGACCAATTGCACCCAATAACCTCCGCTCCTCCAAGGCCACCTCTCTGAATTCGAGTCAGTGAATCCAATCCCAGTGCTAAAGCAAGCATCGATTCAAGTCCATAGTTCCAAATATCCAAGCGAGCTTCCAATATCTCCGAATCCAAGCCATTGCTCCCGGTAGTAATGGCTCGATGGAGCTTATGTCGCCATTGGCTTCCGCTATCAATTGTTGGTATATAATTTCTGTCGTTGAACTCGTTTCAGAGTCTCCAAGGTGACAACCATAGCCACCAGGCTGATTGACTTAGGCCTTTGATTTATTTCCGAATTGTCTCTGCAGCTGTTAATCGAACTCATTGGATATGCTCATCTTAATTATCGCTGCTGAACCACAGTCCATTCTTCCAAGTCTTCGGTTTTCGGTTGCCCTGCGACTTGCCCTTTAACCTTGCCCTTACACCTTGCCCATTTAAGTCCGGTTGAAGTGCAAACAAGTATAGTTCCGCTCCAGTTACATCAAGGAATCTATTCTTCGGTTCTCATGCCTTCGACTTCCGAATTCGTTGATATATCTAATCCGTAAGCATCCCATATGATGATCTTACTTACCAGGTGATTCCAGCGCTAGCCTGTTGCACTCTTCAAAACCCTTGGAAGCTCACATCGCTGCAGCCTCATACATTTGATCAGGAGCATAAGCTCACATCTCATTCTCATGTATCCAACTTGTAAGCATATCATATGAAGTTCATACTTACCACATCAATGTCATCCAGCACTCTCGCACTTGTGCTCTCAGAAGCCTGTATCGCAGCTTCATACCTCTAACCGGAAGTTTCTGCTCCCGTCCTCTTAATGGGACGTAGGTGCGTTTCAATTATGCCGCACATTCCGATGAGGTGCAATTCCGATAAGGTGCACATTCCGTGCTGCTGAATAATCCATATCTCCGACCTTGAATGTTTCTTTGCCGTGGCGTATTTCATACGATGGGTTTGGGCCTCCAGCAGGTTTTCTTGACGAGTTCGGTGCATCTCCAGGCCGACTACCATAGTCCCATACATTTCTCTGCACAATATTAACATCTCAATAGACAACTTCCCAGACTGTCAGTCATTCCGTATGCGGTTTGATTGATCCCTGTATATAATCCAAATACTGTTAGCTTTGAGAACCACTCTGAACTTCGTTCCATGATAACTCCAATTTGTATAATATCTCTGATCTGGTAGCCATCTCAACTGTATGTCGTTGGGCCATTGATAGCCCAATCAGTAGGCTATGCTCTATTGATTATTCCTGGGCATCGAAACAATTGACTGTTCTGGTGTACATCGCCGTAACAGTGCTTTATGCCAGCACTTCCTATGCTGTAATCGTTCCCAGTAGACATCGTTTCTGAATATCCGGTACGGTCATCCCCCTCTTTGTGGTCTGAGCTCCATCGACCACACTGTGATTCTGATTCTGATCCTCGTATCGATTCTTGTGTCGATCCTAATTTTCCAATTGCCGTCGTTGTTTGATAGGTAAATATCTCTAGATCATAGCCGGGATCTTGACTCCGATCATTTCGTCGGTATGTCCTAAATTTGAATATGTACCTATCTGCACTCAATTGCTAGTCTCATAGCTTGGCATTTAAAATCCGAATTTTATGGGAAAGAGAAAAGTCCCAAACATAACCTCGCCATATAATTAAATTGACTCAATGTCATCCATCTTCACCCATCTCCGTATAATGTCATTAGCACCGCGGAGGTTCAGATTCGTCAATATCGTGGCCTGGCGCACACATTCGAGCCTCTCTGAGATCGACGAAAAGGGATACCGATTCTTCACTAACACTAAGTTGATCACGCGGTAATCGACATAAAGTCTTAGGCCACCATCCTTCTTTTTGGCAAAGACAATCAGTGATGACCGCTGAATCAACACATTGTCTGGATTTGCCTCGATTTCCGCTTTTTGGTGTCCTCAATTCGAACTCCAATAAATTCTTAATATGTCCATATGGCATTGGATCTTTTAAGTCCAAATCCATAATCCAGCTCTTGAGCACGCAATCTCATTCCACACTATTGTGGAAATACCATTCCGCACCACCATACCAGATCATTGTAGAGCAATAGGCTCGTTCGATTATAACCAACAAACGACTTCCTCATTGCGCCATGGTGACTGTTGCAGTCTGCGCTCATCTGTCCATTGGAAAATCGTCTTTTGATTGACAAGCATTTAGATTGTCTTTTCATCAATTCAGACGTAATTCTGTGCGGTATAGTATTCCGTAAGCGGTGTATGGCATATTAAACCTCCGTAGCACTATTGTTGCCTTTAGTGATTCGAGTGCCTTTCCATTGTTCCCACCGGTAAGCGGAATCCTCGATGGTGATTCTTATCATGTTAAACTCGTGTCTGATGACTGTACGGATTTGTATGACTCCGTAACTACTCCATATGTGCGTTAGCCAATTGTATGTGCCAAAGATGGAGTGGTAGATGTTGCGGAATCCAGCAGGCTAGATTGAAAACGGTTCGCCCATGGAAGAGTCAATCCCCGCCATGCAGATCCTTCTTTCTTGACTCGGCGAGCCAGTAGCAGTCATTCAAGGTTCCCATGTGGACACTCTTGTGCCGCAACTACCGCCGCTGCTCCCTGCTCGCCCATCCAGTGCCTGAGGCCTATCTCACTGAACATCAGTGATGTCTTCCATGGTCACTCCCAGCAGCCCTGTATGAACTCACACTCTTAGGAAGAACGTCCATCGATGACCTCCCCCTGGCCAATAGATTGTCTAAAGCAGTAGCACCAAGACTTGGTATATATATAAATAGGGAGTACAGCCTCCTTGGGAACGCGCCTCCTGCCTAGCCGTGATCCAGGTACATTCCCAGGGCATTCCTCATGGTCTACCCGATCCACTGCCACCTCTTCCGCTCACCCTGGGGTTCGCAGAGCCAAAAGTCAAATGCATTTGCAAGTTGACGTCAGGATTCCTGGACATATTCCAAGGCAACCCAGAATCCAGCTTCACACAGTGCGTCCACCGCGGCGGCCACCATTGATACGAATAAGCTCAGTCAGCCAATCAAGTATTTGTCTCACCCGATTGGGACTTGCTGACAACCAAAAAACGTCCATTCCCACTTGGGGATACAACAAGTATGAATTAAACCTCTTCAAACTGTCTATACGTACGGAATCCGCAGGTCTCCAGAGAGTTCCCAGGAGGTTCACCCACCAATAGCCCCGTGGATCCTCAGATCCCCAAATATAAACCAAATCATCTCCATTGTATTCCTAGTAACCTGCTTTGTATGCCATCGTATGGGCTCATATCTCTATTCGCCCGTTTGGCGATAGGTTTTCGTTGACTTATTTGACACAATTGAATATAGTTGGCACCAATGGCTTCCTTCACTCACAAAGATCCAATTTGGTCCTACATTTTGGTGCTAATCATGACAATTGATAATAGTAATCTCGAATTGTTCCTGCTAGCCACTTTAGAACCTTTGGGGGTTATACTTGCCATTCGTTGTTGTGGCACAATCTGCGATCGCTGCTCCACTATCATAAACATGGAGCCGTAGCTTCTGTATGCCTCCGTGGCTCTTTCCAATTGTATGCAATTGGGTCATCTGTAAGGCCATTTAGAATCGTGTAAGACTTCCATAGCCACTACTGAAATCTCCATCCAGTATCCGTAGTGCATCTGACATAATCATTGCCTTCACCGGTAAATCAAAAGAGGTTTGGCCTACTCGGCTCTGTTAGCCTCGACCGGGTATGAATCCACCAGTGAAAAGATGATCCTCGGTAAGTGCATCGTGAAGTATAGACTTGTCTACTCTGCGTTGTGTGTGATTTTCGAAGATTAACGCGTTCTGGTGTGTCAATTATAGCTTCGCCAGTACTTCACGATCAATTGACCGCCGTCGATAGTATCTGACTCGTCTCAATAGTACACATATGATTTCTCTCGTCGGACGAACTTGCAGGGAATTTCTGGAGTACGGCCGGTTTCGGCATTGCCGGTGATCTGTCTCTCGAGGTCACTTCGGCTCCGGAACCATTCCTGTAATCGTGAATTGACACAAGTGGATGGTAACTTATCTGATCTCATGGCTTTTGCAATTGGTAACCTATATGTGCAATGTTGATCAACTTCAACCTCCACTGACATGATCGCTAACGTGTATCTGGCCGATTGGCCTCTGGAGTCAACTCGAAATCATCTCTGCTACTGTCAACCTCAATTGGAGATACTTATCCAGACTCCCTGCTTCCACAATTGGTAGCATTCAAATTCATATGATCTCTTGTTCGGACATGTCGCAACACGTCGAAATGGGGTTATTGATGAAATCCCGTGAGCGAAACGTATCCAATAATTCAAGAGCGATCATAGTGACAGAACATACATCCGTGTACGGCCTCATATTTTTGTATAAGGGTAGATACGGTTGCAAACGTGGATATGTGAATATAGTAGAGTAGTATATATGTATGATTATCGCTGGAGTGCAATTGCACTCACGCGAAGTGACTATAGCCTCGGTGGTTACCCGGCCGCCATTATAATGGCCATCCATCTCAGAGCTTGCAAACACCACCATTGACAAAGCTGGCCATTCCAGATTGAACAAATATGGCATATCAGTCGGCAGAGGACATCAATCAGGCTTACCACCCACACTGTTGGTTTCGACATAGGTCTTTGAAAGCTGACGATCCAATGCCAAATGTTTACGCTGCAGATTACCAAACCACATGGCAACTTTCTGCCCCAAATATTCCCGAGGAGGTAACCTACTGCAGCAGGATCAAAGACTAGCACCGAGCGGATCTGGAAGCGCAGGACACCAAGTCAAATAGCAGAAGTCCTTCGATCGCCAACAGTCAAAACACTCATATGCCCTTCTTGGTACCTGGTCCAACTGGCAAGGTTCAACAAGGTGGAATTGGGTATAGTGGTGGAAACGCAGCCGTTGATGGCCACAATGGATAGCATTAAACCACATCGGATTGTTTTGGAGTGAAGGGTGGTGTTGGAGAGTACAAAACCTCCCATGTCAAGTCAACACATATGCAGGACAGGCAGACTGGATACGTCGCATATTGTCCATGGGATTCCAATTGGAGTTGGAAGTGGGGAGATGCACAGCGTACGAGCACTTATGCATTGCGGTTCGACAAGTATCGGTATGTCATCGAGATCACTCCAACACGTCAGTCATCCGCATGAACCAGCATTCGTCCCGACTCTGGGCGTTAATGGTCAGGTGAAGGCTCACACAAGTGATAGTTGAAAAACGATGATCACTGTTCAATACTTGGAGCATTTATCACCTGTTCAGGAATCGGAGGTGCAGGTTGTGCCCATGCAGGCTGACGAGTTAGTTTTGGGTTTGTTTTGGTTCCAGCCGCGGAATGTTGACGTCCATTGGCAAAGCCATCGGCTGTTGGCCCAACCAATCCCAAGAGGAGCGGATGTGGTGGCAGTGGACAGGGTAGACCATCAGGAATGCCCTGGGAATGATCCAGAATCGTTGCCTAGCGAGGAGATGTGTTCCGACGGTGGCTGTATTTCGGATATTGAAATGAAGGGGCACCCGAGGGTATACTTGATTAACCATTGTTGGCTCGCCGAGACACGAAGGGATGTACTGGACGGCAGGGCTTGGGTCGATTGTGTGTGCACCATTGTTTTCTTGCCTCCTGCATATTGTTTCATTTGCTCTATTCCAAATTTTAGATTGTATAGCTACTGAGAACAGATGGAGCTGGCACACGAATAGTGCCTTCAGACAGAGGAGGACTTACAGTGGGCAAATACGTAGATTTCGTGCAGGTTATCAGTTAAGCTAAGATGGAGACACTCACACTGCATCCGTAATTCAACCAGACAATGTATTTGGACCCTGGCTGCAATTTGGCATATCGGCGGATTTACAATTCATCGGGATTTGTGTTGAGGACTGTAAAGGCCTATTTCGAGACAAACGAATTCCATGGGTTTATTCAGCAGTCATCATTGCTGGCAGTGGCGCTGATTCTGTTTGCCAAAAAAAAAAGGTTGGAGAGGTAGGACTTTGTGTTAACCACTGTGCACTCAAGTCAGCAACAAGGCAGAATGAATATCCCCTTCTGTTGATTTCAGTGATGCTGGACCGTGCGCATAAGGGCAGGATATTAACGAAGTTAGACCTAGGGGGTGCTGACAACCTCATCGGTATCACGGAACGGGACGAATACATCAGAGCGTTCTGAACTTGGTATGGCCAATTCAAATATCGAGTTATCCCATCAGGGTTGATAAATGCACTGGATACATTTCAGTCTTATATATATGAGTGTCTGCTGCCTTATATTGACGACTTCGCAATATTCCACCTGGGTAACATACTCATCCATTCCACAAACCAAAATGAGCATCAAGAACATGTACACCAAGTGCTGAAGTGACTCAAGGTGTTCAGCTTCTATTTCAAAGCTGAGATGTGTCAATTCGGAGTGTTGGAAATCAGCTTCCTATGGTTTGTTATTTCTCCGGATGGAGTCGGCATGGAATCCAACCGCATCTCGACAATTCAGAATTGGCTGACACCGGAGTCGGTTTGAAATATACAGGTGCTTTTTCGGTTCACAAACTTTCATCAGCGGTGTATCTGGAAATATGCCAATGTGACCTTTCCACTTACAGAACTGCTCAAGAAGCCAGATAGACCTGGTGGCCCCCCAAAAAACAATCCTCAGCACAAGAAGTCAGAAATTCCAGGGAAAGCCGAATGGGAGTGGACCCGGGAGACTGAGTTGGCGTTTCAAAAACTCGAGAAGGTATTTACACAGGCTCCGATCCTGCAGCATTTCGTTCCGGCACCATTATTATCCCGACAAATGCAAGTGAATCTGCAATTGCAGGCAATCTCAATCAGTATGATAGTTGCGGGGTTGTCAGGCCAGTCAATTTATACTGCCGAAGTGCTCTCCAGCCAAGCGAAATTATGACACCTACGACTGAGAGTCATTGGCTATTGTGGAAACACTAAAGCAGTGGCAGCATAATCTCGAGGATGCCAATCATAATGTCTTAAGTTGGTGCGACCAGTAGAATCTCAAATACATCCAGGTGTCCAAAGTACTCTCCTGAAGAGAGGGCAGGTGGTCGGACACTCTTTCGGCTTATGACTTTGTTATTTAGCACCTGGAAGGTACCAAGAACCCTGCCGACAACGTGTCCAGATGGCCCAAGTAGGAGATCGTCTATGAAAGACCTGTAGAATGGCTATTGACGACCATGTCTGGTGATCCATACAACTATCTCATGCCAGCAATCATTACAGCTCAGACTTTTGACTCATTCGCAGTTGACGTCTCGGCGAATCAAGTCAACAGGCCATTTCAACATGGCACAGATATCGTGGGGGATGGGACCAATGGAAAGTTTTCATGGAAGAACTAACTTATGAAGGAAGGATATAGATTCCTGTGGTCGACTCTCCATGCGGAAAACTGATAAGTATATTCCTTGATAACCCTGAGTCCGGTAACTTTGGAGCTCTTAAACCTACTGAGCTGGTACCTATGCAGTTCTATCGGCCCACAATGGATGCATACGAACGAAAGTATGTTAGCAGCTGCGAGGTATGCCACCAGAACAACGCACCTCGGAATGCAAGGAATGGAGTCAATATGCCTCTGTAGATATTGTCACGGCCCAGGGAAGATGTCACCATCGATTCCGTCTGAGATTTGCCGGAATCAACTACTTCTGGCTACGCTGGAATTCTCGTTATTGTGGACCGACGGTGAAAGATAGCAATCCACCTAGCATGCCGGAAGCACATTAATTCACCGGAATTGGCAAGGCTCTCCCTTGAGCACATCATTTGCATGCGAGGCGTACCTGACATCATTGTCACCGACCGAACAACTCAGTTCACAAGCCAATTCTGTGCAAGGATATGTTCACCTTTGAGTACTAACCATCAACTTTCGACAGTGTTTCATCAACAGATGGACGGGAGGATGGTGCGCTAAAACCAAACAATGCAGCACAATCCCCAGTCTTTCTGCAACTATGAGCTGGGCAATGGGGTCGAACTTTTGCCACTAAAGAAGTTCACGTACAATGTCAAGATACACGCCCCTACGAGGACAACTGCATTCTTGGCTGATTACCACTACTACCCGGTGATGCAGTTCCAGACTCTGATGCAACCATCCAACCTGAAGTTGGAGATCCTGGCAAACACCATGGCAGCCGCCTTGGTGGACACACACCATACTGTCTGTGAGAACTTGCAGGATGCTTAAGTCTGCCAGAAAAATACGCTGGCAGCAGAGAGATTGTTTTTGTGGTTGGAAATAAGGTCTGGGTTTCAACACAGCACTTCCAGACAAAAAGGCCGTCTAAGAACTTTGGATTCCCAATGGCCAGGACTATACACAGTAGGTAAGCCAATCAATAGGAATGCATGCAAATTAGACCTTCCTCATATGATCCGGAAGTACAATGTCTTTCGTGTTTTTTTGCTCAACCGCTATTGACCTTGTATATTCGGCCAGACGCCGCCTGAACCGCAACCGATGATCGTCAACGACTGTGACGAATTGGATGTCGATCAGATCCTTCAATCTGAGCTGTGTTTCCGCACACTGCACTACATTGTACAGTGGGCCACCTACAGTTCCATCCACACCAGCTGGACCCAGCCAAACACATCGAAAATGCTCAGGAGCTGGTTGATGAGTTTCATTGTGAGCATCCAATTAATCCTTCACTGTGATTGGTGGACATTGGATTTCGGAATAGGTTCAAGTTGGACGTTCTTAATGTTTTCTCTTCTTATTGATTCAGGCTGGTATATAGTATTAGCATCGGTTCCAAATTACAGGTTCAGGTTGGTTCCAGTTCCAGAACCGTACTAAACCCAAACTGGCACCAATCTCCGGTGCCAAACCCGGAACCGAGGCAAACAGTTCGGTTCTTGAACCACCAAGGAACATAACCGCCCAATCACAAGCGGTTCCAACCTCAAACCAAACCATAACCTGCCGGGTTTTGGCAAGTTTCTTCTCTAAAACTCTCACTTCTATTAAGTATTGCAGTTCTGATGGGATCGCAACATGTCGTATTCATAGATTATGCTGTTTTTGACGCTCTTTCACCTCCCACTCTCCGATTAGCGATACAATCAGTATTTGTTGAATCGCTGCAAAAAACACTCGATTTTGGCCGCATTTCCGCTTCATCTCTCTGTGATGCGACAAATACTAATCGTGTCGCAAATTGGAGAGCGGGAGGTGAATGAGCGTCAAGGACTCTATAATCTATGTATACAATATGTTGTGATCGAATCAGAACACAAATACTGAATTGGAGCAGAAAAGCTGTGATTATTGGGGCCAATGAATAATGAGACTCTGCAGCAGGCGAAACCTGCCCAAGCCATGCGGGTTTCGGTGTGGTTCGGGGTTGGAACCGCTAATGATTGGGCTGTTTGGCTTGTTGGTGGTTGCAGAACCGGACCCGGGGCTCCAGTCCGGGTTTGGAACCACTTGTTATTGGATTGTTTGGTTCCTTGGCGGATCTAGAACCAACCCGGGGGCACAGTTGAGGTTCCAACCTGGACCGCGGCAGGGTAACCCAGAAGCGGTGTTAACACTATTGGTATAAATGGGGTCAGCATGAGATTTGACCACCTTTCACTGCAGGTGGAGTTTTCCCATGCAACGAATCCACCATGACAATATCTGTTATGGCACCGATCAGTTGTGGCACATATCATGTTGTATGGAGGTGCACCCAACTGGTTCTTATTGTTGTTGTGGTTTCTTTGACTTTTATATACATATATTGCAGCCCATGGGGTCTGCTGTTAGACAACGTGATGATGTAATGGCAGCGGCCAGGTAACCGCCCAGTATATAGTCACTTTGTGGGAGAACAATTGTACTCTAGCGCTAATCTCACTCGGTTACTATTGCACTGTATCCACAATTCCACGTTTGCCACCGGATCTCCTCTTGCTTTCTCATTGGAGGCCATATATGGACGTACGGCCTTACTTACGTACTGTTACAACAGCACCTGTGCTAGCCCATTTCGATTATGAAAAAGAGATAATCCACAAAACCTATGCCTTAAGGGACTTATCCACAGGGGTTCGTTCTCAATCCGATGACCAAGCAGTATGTCACCCTGTGGCCCTCTTCTCCAAATAACATTTGGCCACGAGAGAAAATTACGAAATTCACGACCAAGAATAAGTTGCAATAGTGGAAAGCCTGCAACAATGGGGTCCAGAATGCAACGATTGAGCTCATCTGAGTATAATTCTTACAGATCACAAGAACATAGAGTACTTCAAGACATTTAAACTGTTATATCGAAAGCATACCAGGTGCTCTGAATTTCTATCGAGGTGAGTGTTAGCAACGGTTCCAACCCAGAGGCTCGGGTTGAGGTCCGGGTTGGAACCAAACCGTTTCCACATTGGTGGTCTAGGTTGCCAGTAGAACCGAACCCGAAAAAACGGTCCAGTTCCATGCTTCATTATAGAACAGCTCAAATTTCCATGATCTATAACGGCTTGTAAAATGGGTTCATAATAGACTGAATTCAACTCTTGAAGTTTGGTATTCGATAACATCAGCAATCCATAATAACTATATAGTCTGTCAGAGATTTCATTTTAACAAAACAATGTATTTTGAAAATATTATACTGAATTGATCCATATTTTTGTAGATTCAACTAGTTTCTGCAAGAAAGTAAACCTAAAAACTATTTAAACTAATACTGGTTTTAAATGCTGTAGTGTATAATAAGTATCAATCACCATGGATATTGTAGTTTCGACCATGATTGTCATCAGGGTATTGCCCACCTCTTTCCGGATTTTGTCAACACAACCAGACCCATGATGTGCAACTTGACTAGACTGGTACATATACAATATCGCAATGCACCCAGTATTTATGAACCACAGTATGGAATTTCAGCAATTATTGAAGTAGAAAACCATAATTACCATTTACCCCCAAAATGACAGCAGTTATCATACTGAATATATAGACAAACATGCCATCGATTTTAAATACAACTATGAACCACTATCTCATATCAGCTAAAATACAAATAATATAAATATGATATAGTCATTACAGTACAATTAAAGTCATTTGTTTGCAGTGTGCAGGTGTTTTTGAAAGCTCCTTCAAATCAATTGGATGCCAATGAACAATTTTGATGGGTACTAGTAATAATAAACATAGAAATCACCAATTCAAAGAAAAGATAATATACTACTGATTGGACATTTGGTTCCATAATGATATTTGAATTTACACCAATTGAAGCTTGAAGTTGAATTCCACAAAGGAGCAAATGAACCCTTATTCAGCATTAGGGACTGTCTATTGTCCGGATATATATAATCAAGTACAATCTGTTGTACAGAATGTGTGCTGTAAAATGAGAGTCAACAGAGTACCAACATCAGTTTACAATACGGCGTATAAAGCAAGTAAACTCTTTCACAGTAGTATTGACTTCCTTTTATCAAGATATATTCAATCCAGGACAACCTATTGTTCAGTATGAATTGTTTGAAATGAGCGTCAACAGAGCATCAACGCTTTTCAGTTCAACAGATTAGTATTGGATATAGTCGCATTGGGAGAAATGATCAGACTGGATGTTTTGACTGACTGTATCGGCAAATAATCATTGTGCAGTGCTTCTGAGCTGCAAAAGAGTGGAACCACAATTCTGTTTACAAATTCATTATATATTTCGACTCATGTGGAATCAATTATAATGACCGTTTTATTATTCGATATTGCATAACGTTTGTGCATTATGACTGCTCTGAAATGAGCGGCAACAGAGCATCAACAGAGTGTCAACAGAGCATCAACAGTGGCTTAAAAGACGGCTCAAAGACCGAATGCATCCTTTTTCCGCAGTTTTGACTCCCTTTCGTCAGGATTTATTCAATCTAGAACAAACTATTGTGCAGTATGAATGTCTTCAAATGAGCGTCAACAGAGCGTCAACACTTTTCAGTTCAGCAAATTATCATTGGATGAAGTTGCATTTATTGAAATAATCAAACTGCATGTTTTGACCGAGTTTATCGAAAGATGATTGTTGTGCAGCGCTTCTGACGTATGTAAGAGAGGAACATCAATTCTGTGTGCAAAATTCTTATACATTGCAATTCATGTGAAATGAATTATAATAACAGTCTTTCAATTCAATGTAGAGTAGCTATTGTAAAGCTTGATTGCTCTGGAATGAGCGTCAACAGTGCGTCAACTGTGGCTTAAAATACGGCTCAAAAACCTAATGTATCATGTTGCAGCAGAATTGACTGCCATTCGTCAACATTTATTCAATCTAGGACAAACAATTGTTCAGTATTAATGCTCCAAAATGAGCGTCAACGGAGCGTCAATGTTTTTCAGTTAAGCAGATTATCATTGGGTAGAGTGGCATTGGTTGAAATACTCAAAATAGATATTTTGACTAACTTTATCAACAGATAATGATTGTGCAGCGGTTTTGACTTACCAAAAAGAGGAACACCAATTCTGTGTGCAAAATCTTCGTACATTACAATTCATGTGGAACCAATTATAATGACACTCTTTCGATTAAATGCAGCATAGCTATTGTTGAGAATGATTACTATGACATAGGCCTCAACAGAGCATCAACAGCGGCTTAAAATGCGGTTCAAAAAAGATAATGCATCATGTTGCATCAGAATTGACTGCCATTCATCAACATTTATTCAATCTAGGACAAACAATGGTTCAGTATTAATCCTTTAAAATGAGTGTTAACGGAGCATCAACGCTTTTCTGTTAAGTATATTATTATTGGGTAGAGTCGTATTTGTTGAAATACTCAAATTGGATATTTTGACTGACTATATCGACAGATAATTATTAGGCAGCGTTTATGACATATGAAAGAGAGGAACTTCAATTCTGTGGGCAAACTCATTATACATTACAATTCATGTGGAATCAAATATAATGACAGTCTTTTGATTAAATGTAGTGTAGCTATTATGGAGTATGATTGCTCTGAAATGAAAGTGAACAGAGTGTCAACAGTGGCTTAAAAAGCGGCACAAACACCGAATGCATTATATTGCAGAATGCATCGTTTTTCAGCAGTTTATACTGCCTTTTGCCAAGATTTATTTGATCTAGGGCAAACCAATGTGCAGTATGAATGCCCCAAAATGAGCGTCAACGGAGTGTCAACACTTTTCAGTTCAGCAGATAATCATTGGATAGAGTTGCATTTGATGAAATGCTCAAATTGGATGTTTTGACCGACTGTATCGACCGATAACTATTGTGCAGTGCTTTTGACATACGAAAGTGAGAAATACCCATTCTGTTTGCACAATACGTATACATTACAATTTATGTGGAATCAATTATAATGACAGTCTTTCGATTCAATGCAGTGTAGCTATTGTGGAGTATGATTGATCTGCAATGAGTGTCAACAGAGTGTCAACAGCGGCATAAAATGTAGCTCAAAAACCAAATGCATTATTTTGCAGATTGCATCCTTTTTCAGTCGTTTTGACTGCCTTTTGTCAGGATTTATTTAATCTAGGGCAAAATAATGTGCAGTATGAATGCCCTGAAATCAGCATCAACGGAGTGTCAACACTTTTCAGTTCAGCAAATTATCATTGGATAGAGTTGAATGTATTGAAATACTCAAATTGGATGTTTTGACCGACTTTATCGACAGATAATCATTGTGCAGTGCTTCTGACGTTAGAAACAGAGGAAGACCAAATGTATTTACAAAATCCTTATACATTACAATTCATGTGGAATCAATTGAAATGACTGTCTTTCAATTCAATGCAGTGTTGCTATTATAAAGCATGATTGCTATGAAATGAACATCAACAGAGCGTCAACACTGGCTTAAAATATGGGTCAAAAACCTAATGCATTATGTTGCAGCAGAATTGACTGCCATTCGTCAACATTTATTCAATCTAGAACAAACAATTGTTGAGTATTAATGCTTTAATTTGAGCGTCAACACAGCGTCAACGCTTTTCAGTTAAGCAGATTATTATTAGATAGAGTCGTATTTGTTGAAATACACAAATTGGATGTTTTGACTGACTTTGTTGACAGATAATTATTGTACAGTGCTTTTGACGTACGAAAGAGAGGAACTCCAATTCTGTGTGCACAATCTTTATACATTAAAATTCATGTGGAACCAATGATAATGACAGTCGTTCGATCAAATGCAGTATAGCTATTGTGAAGCATCATTGCTCTGAAATGAACATCAACAGAGCATCCACAGTGGCTTAAAATGCGGTTCAAAAACCTAATGCACCATGTTGCAGCAGAATTAACTGCCATTTATCAACATTTATTCAATCTAGGACAAACTATTGTTTAGTATTAGTGCTCTATGATGTGTGTTAACGCTTTCCAGATAAGCAAATAAATATTGGGTAGAGTCGCGATTGTTGAAATAATCAAATTGGATGTTTTGACTGACTTTATCGACAGATAATCATTGTGCAGCGCTTCTGACATACGCGAGAGAGGAACACCAATTCTGTTTGCCACATGGTTATACATTACAATTCATATGGAATCAATTATAATTACAGTCTTTTGATTTGCTGCAGCGCAGCTATTGTGTAGTATCATTGCTCAGAATTGAGCGTCAACCGAGCATCAACAGCGTCTCAAAATGCGGCTCGAAAACCAAATGCATCATTTCGCAGCAGAATTGAATGCCATTTGTCAAAATTTATTCAATCCAGGACTTACTATTGTTCAGAATTACTGCTCCAAAATGGGCGTCAACAGAGCATCAACACTTTTCAATTGAACAGATTATCATTGGATGGAGTCGCATTTGTTGAAATAATCATATTGGATGTTTTGACTGACTTTATCAACAGATAATTATTGTGCGATGCTTCTGACATACAAAAGAAAGTAACCCCAATTCTGATCACAAAATCATTATTCATCACAATTCATATGGATTCAATTTTGATGGCCGTCTTTCTATTTGATTCAGCATAGCTATTGTGCAGTATCATTGCTTTGAAATGAGCGTCAACAGAGTATCAACTGTGGCATAAATTGCAGCTCAAAAACCAAATGCATCGATGTGCAGCAGATTTGACTGCCATTCGTCAAAATATATTCAATCTAGGACAAACTATTGTTCAGTATTAATGCTCTTCAATGAGTGTCAACAGAGTATTGACATATTTTTGTTCAGCGGATTTTTATTGGGTAGAGTCGCATTTGTCGAAATTATCATATTGGATGGTTTGTTTGATTTTATAGCCAGATAATTATTGTGCAGTGCTTCTCACGTACGAAAGAGATGAACCCTGATACTCTTAAGTTCATGACAATATTATTGGATACATACAAAAGTCCCGAATCGCATTTGAAAATATATGCTCAAGTCGAATATTTGACTGTCATTGTATTAGCATTAATCATCAACAATCAACTGTATGGAAAAGTGCTGACCTATAAAAATCAAACCCGAAATTTGGAACCGGAGATTGAACCCACCCGGTCTAAATGAACCAGGCGAAACTCTTGGGTTGGGTAGTTTAGTTGCGGGTTTGGAAACGCAAATTATGCACAGTTCATATTTAGTTGGTTTCCAGAACCGGACTGGGGCCCCAGTTCCGGTTCCAACCCGGACGGCAGCCCGGTAACATGGACCAGTGGCTAACACTAATTGAGGTTCAAAATCACGAGGGTTTACCAGCCAGGACAGGAAGGGCAATGACCCAATGCACTTTGAAAGAATGCCATACGACATTCCTCCAATGGGAGGGGCCAGAAAAAACGAAGCAAATCATGCTCGAAACAGAAAACCCTAGATGACAGGGTATGCAAAGTGTTATATATGACGTTCACTCAAACAGTCAACCATGATAACGACTTTGTAAGCCATGCAGAGTTACTGAACTAGATTAAGCACTTGCCTGAAATCTCTGAAATACAAATCCTACCCACAGACCGGGACATGCTCAAGTGGATTCAGGAATGCCATGATGCTCCGGTCGCTGGTTACGCAGGATGAGCAAAATCTTACGACCCACTAAGCCAAAGTCATTCCTGAAACCAGATGAGAAATGACCTGGAGCACAACATACAAAACTGCCATACTGGCCAACGGACCATGTCAACCAATTGAAAAACTCATGTTATGTTGTTACTGTTAGAAGTACCAGAACAACAATGGAAGGACTTGAGAATGGACATCGTAGTTAAACTGCCAGAAAGCGAAGGTACTGACAAAGTATGGATAGTGGTCGATCGCCTGACAATGATACCACTTTTAGGGTATTCTACTGCAAAAGAAGATGGAAAGAAGCTGGGAGAAATGTACATTGAAGATGTGTTCAGAGTGAAAGGACTGCCCCATACAATAGTGTTCGATCGAGGGCAGCAATTCGTTTCGGAATTCTGGCAACAGATCTGTGAATGATTGTGAATTGAACGAAGACTGTCAACCACATTGCATCCTCTGACAGACACCCAAACTGAAAGAGTGAATGCTCTAATGGAACAGTATATCCGAAAATATGTTAACTACCAGCAGGGCAATTCGGTCTGGTGGTTTCCCTAGGCGGAATTCGCAGCTAACAATCATACCACAGAAACAACCCATTGCTTGCCATTATTTGGCAACTACGGCTTTCATCCACGAATGACCTTTGGCCAACACCGAATTGAAAGTTCTATCTATATTCGCAAAAACAATGCACCACAGTTGGCCTAATAGATGGAGGAACTTTTCAGTGAACTGAGGCCAGAAATGAAAAGAGACCAGTCTGTACAGTCTGAACAGGCCAACATGTCCCCAAGGGTTAGAATGCAATTGGAAGTCGGGAAGAGGGTATGGAAGGATGCATGAAATATCCCAACAACCCTACCAAGCATGAAACTGCACTTCACACGTATTCGGCCATACAAAGTCACCGATATGATCAACCTCTGTGCTTATCGGATCACATCACCCCGCCAACAATGTATTCATGATATTCAACCAATATGTCGAGTAGAATTGGCTGTTCAGGACCATCTTGCACTACAAAGAAAGAATCCCTACAACTGGTAATAGACAATGAAGAAGAGGAGTACGAAGTCGAATAGGTGCACGATTGCAGTCTGTTTTGGAAGGAACTACAATATCTCGTGAAGTGGAGAGGGAATCTCGAGCACAACTGTGAGCCCACAGCCAACGAGGATGAACTTAACAATGTCGATGACTTTTATACCGAGCTATCTGGCAAGCCCTGGTGGTGATTCTCTTAGGTACTCCCAGTTGGAGAGGGTGAGCTACTGTAATGGTTTTGCTAAGTACTGATAGATAGTGGAGTGATGATTGGTGAATAATTCAAGAATACAGCAGAACGAAAACCATATCAGGTTTGGTACAGAGGCCAAAAGACAACGAGAATATGATCAGATTTTGAACAAAAGCTAGAGAACAACACGGAGGACATCCTGTATTGAACGGAGGCGAATGTACATTGGGCATGAGGTCATGGTTTGAATGAAGGCTCAAGCACGACGAGAATGAAATCAGGTGTGATTTGATAATGAAATCAGGTTTCACAGGAGACGTTGGAATCATGCAAATATTGTATACAACGACAGCAGGTGTTCAGATGTATTATGGAACAAGTGAATTACTGTATATTAACTAGCCATTCGGTAGGGAATCAGTGTCTTTCTTCACTCATTCTGTCATCAATGAAACAATCAATTTGCTTCAGCTGTAGATTTATAGACACTTGGTGAGTCTGAATTGAATCTCATGCATACAGTCTTCATTTGTTTAGATACAGACTCTTCTCCACTCTTGAACCTTCCAGCTTTCAGATTATGTATCTGATAGCATCCCGAGCCATGAACCCTCGATATCAGAACCACAACCCAATGACATTCGTGTGGACTCGTTGACCAGTTTTGGGAGTTTGTGTTTGCCTCCTATCTGTCCATCCCACCTCAGTTGTGAACGATACAGCACCACTGAATGAACTGCAGCCATCGGGACTTACTTCGCACTTTCTGGTCTGCGTCCAAGTCTTCCGGTCATTCCTATAACCATCCTCTGCGTTTTCTTTGTCTTGCTCATGAAGACTTCATGGTGGTATTTGAATCTCAATTTTCTGCCCATTCAGAGCCCTAGCCATCACATCATTTTCAAATTGAACGATATTGAGTTGTTCTCCTCCACCTGTATCCTCATCTTGACCTGATTTTCTTGGTGGTTTTTCTTCTCCAAGAACATTGCTGCGTCTTTTTTGCCTATGTCCAACTTGACAGCGTTCATCTAGACCCACAGTATAGGTCTCTTTGGAAATCATTGTATTTGACTTGTGCACAGGTGGACATCCTTCCCGTCCATCACTCAATTGTCATTGTCAATGCAGGCTAGCATTGTGACATCCTGAACAGCTTATTCTGCTTTGGTCAAGTGGGTGGCGATAAATAGTATCAACAGAACCGATGAAGTCACGAATGCCTGCAGTACTCCTGATTCAACATCCATCGCTTCTTCCATCCATCCATCCATCATTATTGTTTCTTTGCTGTCAGACATGAAGCTCTCCGCCCCCCGGCACAGGGCTGCTGCAAATTTCATGTCTTCCATCATCTGGATCAGGTTCCCTTTTGCAACACTTGTGAAGGCTCCATTGCCATTCATCAGTATGGCTGACATGATGTTCCACCTCCTCCACACATGTCGCACTCTATTCATCATCATTCCCACCGTATTATACACAGATTTTCATTTCCTGCACCCAAAATGGCTGTCGTGAAGCAGTCCCAACCTCTTGCACTTCTCTGGGATTGTTGCTGCCACCACCTGTTCCACCACTTTTCTATAACATTTCTCAAGTGCGATTACCCTATTCATGTTTCTCTGGTGGTAATATGGTTCTCCTGGCTTGGATATGACCACTCCTGTGACCAGCATCCATTCCTTCAAATGATGTTCTAATTGTATTGTCGTTCTCACTAAGGCTACTATTCTGCTTGCATTCCACTTCCACAGCTGTCTTATTATCTTGAGGTTGATTTTGCCTGGTACTGGTGAATTCATGACACTCTGTGCATAAATAGCTTCCTTGACCTCTTCTTTGGTGATCCCCAGGTTGGTCACTCCTCCCACCTCCTGCACCTTCTGCTCATGCCCACGGTGTATTTGGGAACTTGACCTCATTTTTAAGCTCTGCTTGTTCATTTCAGGCAGTTGCCAACCCCAATTCCCGTTTCTGCAAAGTCTTATCTGTTAGTTCTCCCTGCTTTCCTGTATACTTCGGTGCACGCCACACCATGTCTTCTTCCACCTCTCGTACCAAGATGTTTATGCACGTTCACTTCCTCTCTCTGATTGCCTTTCGCAGCTGCATCCTTGCTACCTTGACAGATTCATAGTTGGTTCTGCTTCCTATTCCGTCTCTCTTCAAGAACCCCAAGATTTTCCTGTTTTCTGCTGTCCTGGCATTCTACAACTTCTTTGATCTGGCACATATTCTGGCTTGCTTTGCCTTCTGATTCATCACCCTGGTGACATAATTTTTAATCACCTTCACTTTTCCTTCCAATTCTTGGATCATGCTTTCTTCCGGCCAAGTCTTCCTGCTTCTGCTCCATTCGCCCCAGCTCTTCTACATCTCCTTTCAATCCTCCTCATCAATTTCGTCAATGCTCTACCCAATTGCTTCTAGATTCATAGCATCCGCTTATTTTCTCCCCCACTACATTTCAATCGTTATATGATCTGAACCTGTATGTTCTTCGTTTACTGTCATTGTTCAATCCGATGCATTTGTCTCCTTACCCCGTCTTACTTGCATGACATCAATTATGAACTCAATTTGCTCTGTGTATTTCCATGCAACTCTGGTCGGCTGCCCATCATTTATAATTTCTAGGTCGTGTTTTAACATAAGGTTTTCCAAAAAACTTCACTTATTTGTTTGCTGCACCCGCTGTTCCATCATGGGTGATGAGTTGTAAACTCCCCTCAGACTTCCACATTGCTGTTGGTGATCATTTTGTCTTATTTTGTCTCCTTTACTGGCTCGGCTGATTGTCTGTCAGTATCAAATTGGCATGTTTGGTTGTAGATATTGATGATTCTGACCTTGACTGCTCAATTGTTGGTGATTTGAAAGTCATGCATGTGAACTCAATCTCCAAAGGTCTATCTGTCACGGTTGTGTCGAGTGAGGATCGAGGGAGGAATACGGATCGATGATTGGAATACAGGAATACGAAGGAATCAGGTTTCGTTGGAAAGAATCAGGTTTCGTTGGTTGGAATCAGGTTTTGTTGGTTGCATTGTGAATATGGTGTGATGGTTATGGCGTAGGCCACGGACTGAAAGGATTGCGTAAAGGGTTGGGTGGAGTGAGGATGTATTTCGGAACGAGTGAGCAAAGGTGACGACGGTCACGTTAACTGTATATAAGCATGCTGGATTCGCCGAGGATAGGTTTGTTCTTCACTCATTCTCTAGTCTACAAAACGATCAATAGCTTCGGCACCGACCTCAGTTCACTTGTATGATTCCGGAATTCGAGTCTCTAGTTTATTACGCAGTACCTGTGCACACTGTACCCCCACTGTTTGGTTTTTATATCCCTTGGAACTCCGAGCCTTGAACCTTGACACTATCATTCGTGGAACGCAACCATCCTATCCACTGATACTGCGGTCATGGTTTTCTTCCCTCGGATCAGGCTGAAAGCCGGATGGCTGATATCATAATCTTCCTCAATTCCTCGATTCGGCTCTTGCATAACCACCATATCTGCCTCTCCTCAACACCCATTTCCAGCGCCAGTAATGTACTGTCCTTCACCTTACCACAATTTGCATATTGCACATTCACCATTGCATTTCTGGGATCCACTCTTCTGACCCTTGTTGTGTTACCAGAACTTGGATCTCATCTGTGTCTCTGCCTGTGTCTTCCAGAGCCAGGGCCTTGGTCTTATTCTATGGTTATTGCTGGCCTCAGTCGATGTTCCTTCTTCTTCTCACTCTCTCCCTCTTTCAGATCCTTTCCTCCTTAGCCTGCTGAATATCCACCTGTTTCTTAGGGCATACATTAATTTTTGCAATATGGTTCCCTTTGCAGTTGGCGTAAATATCATTGTTGTGTGTACAATTCTGGCCCTACATAGCGTTGCACCCCATGACGTCGCATTGATGGTCAGCCATTTTGTGTGCCCCTGCACACAGCATGCACATTACCACCGTCAGCCTGCCACACTTCGAGACCTGATGTCCCCATCCACAACAACTTTCACAATATGAATCTGGTCCAGCGTGAATCTCTCTTGCCACCTTATTCCATACTCCTGCCGCCATCAATCCTTGCTCTAAGCACCTGTGTGCAATAATCTGTCCTTTGATCGAAAAGACCACTGATGTCACCTGTTTCTTTCCACTTTTCCTCATCTCCACAATATCTGTGGTCCTGCCCAACCAATTGAAAGCCATCAGAATAAATACTCTTCTGTTTTGTACCTGTATTTGTTGCCTGAGTTTCTGCTGGCCTCCTGTCTTTTTAACTGCATACTGGTCACAGCTAATCCGATGCTTTTTCATCATCTCCCTTGTCTTATTTTGCCCCATGTTAAAGATCCCTTGGTCGATATGCCTTGCTGCTTTTACCACAATATCTTCCCAAGCCTAATTCATGTCTGCCAACACTTCTGGACTGGCCAACGCTGTAATTGTTCCTCTGACATTAGTGGTGATTGTCCCAATTCTGATATGGTGTGGTGCTCTTGCAGCCTGCGGCAGTGTGTTCACTGCCAACACAATTTCAACCTCCTTCTTTGGAGCAATCAGCAGTATGTGGTTTCTTTCGATTGTAATACTCCTATTCTCCCCCATGATCCTGTTTGTGGGGATTGCCCCAACATCATGAAGCTTCTTCTGCTCCACCATTCCTTTTCTCTTGAGGACCTGAAACTGGCCGTCCTGGTATTGTCCTGTTGCCGACACTGCTGCCTTCTCTGCATAAGTTGGCTTCCTTTGCTGCGGTTGTTTTGGTTGCTGCTGCTATCCCTCTGGTTTCTTCACCGCCTTGATTTCCTCAGCCTCTGCCTGAAGTTTCTCGGGCACTGACCCCACAGCTTCGTTCTTTGGGAGGGTGATTAATATTGTCTTTTCTTTGCCCCTATATTGGATGGCCTTTGGGGTGGTTCTAATGATTGGGACCGCGAGTGGGATCATTGGTACATGTCTTGAGGCCTCCATCTGTGGTCTCCGTGCATCAATCTCCTCATTCATGACTCATTCCATCAGGATCGGGACTTCCTCCATTATGTACGGGTGTGTTTCCAAGTCCATATCCAGCATTCCCATCGCTTCCTGAATCTCTGTCTGGAGATTCCTCCTGTTTTTGTTGTTGATCTGTGCAATGATGTGAATGATGCTCGGTGTCGACATTACATTCTCCTCATGGGGGGAGTCCCATGTCCCCACTCACGTGTTACTCTATGCCTTTACTCCTCATGATTGTACCTGTTCACGTGCTGCATGAGCTTCCAACATGTTCATTATTTGTCTGGTTGTTTGGTGAAACTGTGCCAGCTTGTGTGCCTTCTGTCAAACAGTCCTTTCCATGCAGCTCCTCCTGTCCTGTGGGGGCATCGAGACATCTGGGCTCTCGCTCCGCAGAGTTGTGTGATATTCGTTGCACTACCGCAGCTCAGCTGCCGTTGCGATCATCATTATAGAGTCAACACGTGTCATTGTCACGTTACCACTAGACCCATTGGCTATGTTTACTCCTGCAGCTCCCTCCATATTTGGGTCTTCTCCCTCAGCTTGCACTGTGATCCCCTCATCTGTCACTGTGATGGGGCTCTCTCTTCTCATGGTCACCATTGTTGATGGCTCAGTCATGGTGTTGTACATGTGTGCTCACTTTGCTGGTGGAGTAGGCAACCTGTTCTGATGGTCCAAATGGGCCGAAAGTGTCACACTGGAGTCAATTTGATGCTTTGCATCGATTTCTGGTGTCCTTTTGACGATTACTGCTGTGGTTGACCACTGATTTTGCGGTTTCCGTTTTGCCAAGACTTTTCCCTCCAATTGGGAAAGCCTGCAGGCCCGGCCCACATTTAAAAGCCGCTGCTAGGGCCGGCCTGGCCGCTTAGGAACATTGACCTGGACAAATGAGTGAAGTATACTACATTTATTGCTCTCTGTATGTTTTGTCACTGGGTACCCACGAAATATGTGTGCAGAGTTCTGGGCAAGCCGATATGGATGGAAAATCAGAGGAGTCGGCCTCCCTTGTGTGGGTTTTTTGTCTTGGTGAGCAATATTCTTCATCATATTCATCTATTTAGCATTCACGGGTCATCACTTCCCGTGACTATCTACCCAATCGAAAGCTTATAAATTGACTATGGAAAATAACAACAATATGCCACAGGTTGATAATGGCTCCAAATAAGAGGTGCAGTGAGAAAGGAATGCATGATGAAACAGTCATAATGATCCTATCGGTTGTCGATTATAATTCAAATAATAAGTCATGCGACCGTAAGGTTAATAATAACGCTTATGATTGGTGTTAGCAATGAAGCAAGGCGCCAGCCGGAATATCAGATATACACACCCTTGGCTACCGGAAGATGAACTATCAGAACCACGACCCGGGGCAGAACCACTTCAAAGCGTTAACGAAACTGTTCCACCAGCTCTTCTCCTCCGGTGGTGGGGGCATTGGGGGTGGTTCAGACGTTGGAAACCATATCTTCTTTAAGACTTGCCCTGCTTTAGTTTCAAAGATATCCACCTTCGCCCTCACCTCGTGTTGAATTTGAGGTACGATATTGTCAGATTTCTTGTAGTAAGCTACTATCTCTTCCAGTTCACTCTTCGCTTTCTTGCGTTGCTCTTCCAGCCTTGCGATTTTCCGCTTGTCCGTTGCGTTCTCTTTGGGCTCCACCACCCCCTCTAAATGCTGCAATACCCGAGCACCACCTTCACACATCGCTTTCCATGGTCCCTCTTCGAGTTCATTCTGAGTCCCTTCAGCCTCCTCATGTGAGTCTGCGGACAGCTTTCTCCACATCGTTGTGAGAACAGTTACGTTTCGGAAATACTCTTCTCCGCAAAGCGCCTGCAACAGATCAAGGTTCATTTTTGCGGCGGCAGAAAAGCGTGGAGGTGTGATGTCATGAACATAGAGGATGCCTGCGAGATTGCAGTAGGGGCTCATTTGGCGGAACCAACCGAGAATATCCAGAAAGACGGCAATGTCGGTGCGACTTGAATCCGAGTCGTTAAACCCAGGCGTGTCTATAAATACAAAGTACTGGCCCTCGATAATGGCGGGATACATGGCGAACGAGGTAGTGCCTTACAGAAGATGAGTAAGTGTTACACCCAGACGAAGCTTAGGGAAGACGGGTATTATACCTGCGCTGATGCCGTGCTCCACAAAGACGTCTTTTCCTGTGAGAGACCGGATTGCAGACGACTTCCCGGAACCAGTCAACCCCATCACAGCAACGAATTTAATCGGGCATCTGTATGTCAGTCAGTCAGCGACAAGGCTTGACAAGCGATGAGCGTACACGATGCTTACCCATCCCGAATCTGCATTATGACACGCTTCATCGATATGCTATCACGAGCCTTTCTCAACCACTCCGCCGTTGCGCTTCTAAAACCACCGCTCGAGTTTCCGCTCTGCCCGATATCCGCCTCAGAATCACTGTCGGAATATTCATCCACAATAGTAAATGGCGATGGCGCAGAGTCACGCTGCCGGTCATCTGGCTGGGTCGCGGGAGTTCGAGTTGAAGACATCGGTATCTTGGTCATAGGGCTGTAGCTTTAGATAGGAGTGGACAGACTGCTTCAGTTTTGGGTGGTGTGGGGATTCTGAGATAATTTATGGTTGGCGAGGCTGTCCATATGTTGTGAACACGAACCATCAACGCGAACCGTAAACGCCGCAAACAAGCAGAATTCTGTGCAGCAATTGTTCGGAATTATTTGTGGGAAGTGGGGTTGGTTTCACGAGTTGCAGGTAGAATTGCTGCCTGGGCGCTTATGATTATCGGCGCGGGATGATTGGTTAATGGATACGGTATAGTACTATACATTCTCCAAAATTTGAGACACATCACACGTAGACATCAATTGTATGTTCGTGAACCCAACTGTCGATAGATATCCACACTACTCTACACAATATACTGAAACTCACGAATCAGCCTGAGACCGCAGCAGGGTATAAGTTACTGGATTTCGGCTTTCTCGAAGGTTTATTACAACTGCGATAAGAAAACATTTGGTATCATTTCTAAATTACTACTAGCTGTCCGCTTCCGTCAGTCAAATGCAAGCGCCATCGCTAAATAGAGAGGTTGGTCGGGAGAAAGCGATACTTAGGGCGCCAATTAATGTGGGGACGAGCAGAAAGCTAGAAGCAGATCTGCAGATACTCGACATGCGTATTGGAAGCGGCAGAGCAGGTTGGAAAACGCCTTGTGAGATTGTAGAGTACTATAGATAGAATGGGTGCGCCAAAAGCATGCATGCTGCCGTGTTCTCGGGCCCCTGCATTTGTTCGCAGGCGGTTAATCCCTGCGCTAGCACATTCCAACCAAGTATTGCCCGTCATGCGGGGGCTCATGCAGTGAGTGAGTCGAGCACAGACCGGCCTCCAGATTCCGAACTGGACAACGCCGGTTCGCAAACTGCAGGGAGTTCATGAGTGGCTCAGAACATACATTCTATGGAAACCGGAATAAAATTACTTTCTAGCCATTGGCCCTCAAGTAGTCTTGGCAGAATGTGAGTGATAGGCTGTGATAGATCGCCGAATCGACACTCGGAGGTTCGGATAACTATACCATTGACTGCTTAACTCCGAATACACTGCGTCGTCTAGAACCAGTGGGTCCCTTGCGCGAGGGAACGATATCGAGACTCTGGGTATTACAGTATACATCATCCATTGGTTCTCGGATTTAGGGAAATTAATGTTAGAAAAGCTAATCGATTCTAGGACTGCTGTTCAGAGGCTCAAGTATCTGATCAAGAAGAATGCGTAATTCAATCTCAAGATGTCTCAGTGTGCATTCAATATCCGCCGATCATGTATCTTTGGTGCACTTGCTATTGCCGCACACTTGTCCTAAATGACACTAGTTGACGGCCGGGACCCTTCCTGGGCGTGGCTCTCAAGACCCATTTACAAGCGACCGCCTCTAGTAGGATTATAGAATACTTCGGAATGGGTGATGGCAGTAGTATGACGAGTGTTCAAGCTTCCGCCAAGACTCGAGTACATATGATGGCTGATCATAAAAATATGCTAGGACGGAAACCTGCTTAATTTTAATCGATTGTTATCTATTATCACTCGTGTCAGTGTGAGGCCAGTCAGCCACCCCCGCGAGAGTGAAATGCCGTAGCTAGTAATAGCGGGTAATTGACATGGCTGGATACTCAGTTATGGGTTCTAGGAAAGGTTACTAACATACCACGCCTGCTATTGTTCCACGAACTTTTGGAGGATAAATTCGGACATACACTTAAGCATGTGACAGGTGCCGTTGAGGGATGCTCTCATCCAGCTTTGCCTGCTCGTAAAAGCCCTAATTTTTGAACATCACGAGAAGCAGACATCCTGCAGACTAGTTAGCACTAAAGAAAGTAGTGGTGAAACTGAAGAAATAATTCGCAGCGACGGCGAAATAGTGATACCAATTGCAAGAGGCAAGCCGAGAAGACCCACAAATAAATTAAAGGAAGAAGAAACATGCAACCATTCCTAAGAATCATAGATCCTATCAGTGAAGCCAGTATTAGTGCTATGATTTAGTAAAACAGTTCAACTGCAACTGTTTGTGGCATTCCCGGGCTTCCGACACAATCTCGAACGTCCATGTTGCGGAGATACTCACAGTGTTCCTAAGCGGCCCTGCCGGCCGCCCGGCTTTTAGCGTCCTGCAGGCCCGGCCCGGCCCGGCCTCCATTCTGAAAGCCTGCGCTAGCGGCGGCCCGGCCCGGCCTGGGTCAAAAGCCGGCCTGCACGTGATTTAAAAATCTAGCATCGACCTGCATAAGGAAATGAAACAACGAACGAAGTACGCTGCGTTATGGTTCCTCAGGGTAATCTTAGGGTACCGGTGAATTCCGGCAGTATATATACAGGTCTAGATCGAACACGAGAGGAGTCGGCCAACCCTCTTGTCTTTGGCACACACTACTCTAGTCTTCATTTAATGAATCTATTCAGTTTACTCAACATCACTTCTGATGACTACGAAATCTCAAAAAAATATCAATTTTAGGACAATACAAATAATATGCCACCGCGTTCGGCAGCCCAAAATCATAGAAACAGATACGCAAAATATAATAATGATAAAGATCCTGCCGCTTGCGAAGTACGATCCACTCTAGATAATGCGGTGGCATAAATAGTAATTTATGCGAAGCAAACCAACAATAAGATGGCGGGCTGAAAGCCACCACATGGTAAATAACCAAGCCTATGAGTGTTAGCATTGGAAGACTGGCGTTAGTGGGGATATTAGATGCACATACTCTGCTTCAGCTGTCAGAAGACCAACCTTTCGGCCGGAACCGAGACTTGAACCATTTCAAAACTCTACAAAAGCTGTCCCACCAGCTCTCCTGCGGTGGAGGTACTTCCTTTTCACCCCAGATATTTTTTATGAGTAGCCCCGCTCTCGTTTTGAAGATACCAATGTTCGCCCTCAGCTCGCGTTGAATTTGTGGCCTGATTCGGTCGGAGGTTTGGTAGTAAACCACTATATCCTGAAGTTCTGTCTTCGCTTTCTCGCGTTGCTGCTCCAGCCTTTGAAGTTTCCTTGGGTCGGTTAAAGGGACTAAAGGCTCCACTACCCCCTCCAGATGCTGAATTACTCGGGCACCGTTTTTAATCAACGGTTTCCAACTGTCCTCTTCAAGTTGCCTTTGGGTCTCTTCGGCCAGGTCGCATGCGTCGGGTGAGAGCTTTCTCCACATCGTTGTGAGGATAGTAATGTTTCGGAAATACTCCTCGCCGCAGAGCGCCTGTAACAGCTCAAGATTCATTCTCGCCGCGTCAGAGAAACGTGGTTGCGTGATGTCATGAAGATAGAGAACTCCTGCGAGATCGCAGACCGGAGTCATTTGGCGGAACCAACTGAGGATTTCCATAAAAACGTCGGCATCAGTGCGCTGTGGGTCTGAGTCGTTAAACCCAGGAGTGTCCACAAACACGTAGCAATGTCCTTCGATGATGGCCGGAAACATGGCAAAGGAAGTAGTGCCTTAGGAAGAAGAATAAGTACTATAGTATGACGAAGCTTGGAGAAGACGGAGATGATACCAGCATTAATACCATGCTCAACATAGACTTCCTTTCCGGTGAGAGTTCTGATCAAAGATGACTTGCCGGCGCCAGTTAACCCAATCACAGCAATGAATTTAATGCAAAAGCTATATGCCGGTCAGCCATAACTCAGAATAAAGGAAACACTACGCGATATTCACCCCCTCGAAATTAACCGCATAACCTCCCCTATTGACAGGCTATTACGGGCCCTCCTGCACCATTCCGTTGCTGCATTCAGAAAGTTCCAGTTTCCGCTCTGCTCGTCTCCCGTTCCCGAATCATCTCCAAAGGATTCAAACTCGTCAAAGTTTGGCAAAGGCATAAAGTTTTGCTGCCGGCCATGTGGCTGAATCTTTGATGTTGGAAGTGTTGAAGACATTGGTTCTTTCGGTATCCGTGTCATAGGGGTGCAGTTATAAGTTGTTTCGTGTGTAAGAGGGGACAGTATTTATGATTTTGCGAGCCTGCCTATATGTTATGAGCGCGGAGCAGTAGGCGCCGCAAATAAGCAGAACACTGCGTCATAAGTTCAGATTGGCTTGTGGGGGGAGGAGAAAAACTGAGTTGCGTTAATTTCGTATCATGCAAGCACTGTTGCTGCCTGGGCGCTTATCAATATCCGCGCGGAGTGATTGGTTTATATATATGGCACATTCCCGAAATATTTACATCACTATTGAAGTATTTAGGTACATCCCTACAAGATCGAAACCCTTTGGTCCATTTCGGCGGCTGAGACACAAGCAAACATTAGTGCGTTCCTGAACCCGGCTGACGACAGATATCCACACAAGGCACGACATACCTAAGACCTGCATCCAGGGAGAAGTGTGCTAGGTTTGAGCTTATAATATACCCGCAGATATCGAAGCGCTGAGGACACCTTGCCAGGGTACTTTCTTGTTCTAGATGATTGCATGTAGTCTGCCGAATTTATTCGCCATCACCGCCAGATACTAGAGAAGCAACAAACCCACCAGCCTCTAACTGAGCAACTGAATAAGAGTATTATTGGGAGGACCAAAGCTAGCGGCAGTTCTAAGAAACATGCGAGCGGGTGGTGGTGGCGGGGCAAGCAGTGTAATCTAGTACACGAGGGGAGGTGAGTTGCGTGCATCTTAAACATTCCCTGCATGTACTGCCGGCGGTTACATATGACAATTTTTTGATTGCTCTATTACATTCCAATATAATATAGGACATACCCTTACCGGTCATGCGGGTCATGTGTGAGCCTTACACATACCAGCCTTCTAGTCTCCAAACTGGACGATGTCTGTTCGTGAACTCCAGGGATTTCATCAATCGCCCAGAACACACATCACACTGCAAACCGGAACAAAATTACTTTCTAAGCACATTTAGTTTGCTAATCCACGCCGCATACTAACTTTGGTAGTCTTGCAGCCATGCGAGTTATACGGAGTGATGGATCGCAGAATCGTCACCAACGGCGTCGCCTCTCGAAGGTCGACCACAACACCGACTAGCCCGCTGCTACATACACAGCATCGTCTAGAACCGGTAACATATAGAGCCGTTGATTGGTGGGCCACCTGCATGAGGGGATATCGTGAATTACACACTCGGGAGTTTTACTGTTAACATCAGTCATGGTTTTTCGGCTTGGGGGAATTGATGTCGAGGAAGCCATTCAATATTGGGACCGTCGTTCAGAGGCCAAGTATCTGTACAAAAAACGATGTCTAGTTCAAATCTCAAGATCTCTCGGTAAACGTTACTATGGTGACCTCAACATTACAAAGATAAAAGGTTCTCTTTATAGTTCATTTGTGCTTCAAATTCGTAAAGCAGATAAGATTGCAGATGCATATTGAGGACTAATTGGTAAATAAGATTCAATGATATGAGTTTAGATCAGAGGTGGTTATTTCAGCGGATCCTGCGCGATATCGATCCACGGGGACTCAAGGGG
Organism: Trichophaea hybrida; assembly: GCA_015178995.1. NCBI lineage: Eukaryota > Fungi > Ascomycota > Pezizomycetes > Pezizales > Pyronemataceae > Trichophaea > Trichophaea hybrida. Next base: position 60,798 of record WHVE01000109.1, read on the forward strand.
GCGAGTTGCACCGTGACACGTCTAGTCTTCGGAAAAAATTATGCCGAGATATGTGGTGATGGCTTGCCAATCAAAATGCTGATATGCATGTGCGCATCTGTCCGGTTATCAAAGCTGGGGCGACCGGCGGAAAATACGGAATGGCGCCTATTATCGTCGCACGGTTTCTGCAGTCGATTGGCGGTTACATTTGCTTGTTAGCCAACTTCATGTGCATGGAGTGTGAAGTGATCAGTTTTACATAGTCCAGCTGTTTCCCGCCCCGTTTTTTTTTTGCGATTATAGTTACTCAATTCAGACTCTTCATATTGCGTGTCGTACCAAAGCCATACCATAACCATTTCCACCGCGCCAGGTCCACTCTGGGCGTACTGCCCATGACACCACTGGGCGCACTTATGAGAGAGTCAGGGCTCACACCTGCGCCAGTAGCCCTGAACCCAGGCAGCAACGATTCACAGTGAGGCTAGCAAATGCGTGCAAAGGGTCCAAGCTGAAGGAGATGCACAACTACCCTACGTCCGGCGCACCGATATGCAGAATTATCAAGAAAGAGCACGAACAAGGTTGGGAAGCAGAAATCATGTGCTGGCCCAACCCTAGCGAGGAACTGACAGTTAAGACCGTCATGTTTGAGGCGATGGTTAACTATGGCTATCACTTCTTGCATGACATGTCATGCCTTTTGTATCTTAGTTCAATGCTTGGCGCGATGACTTTAGGCTTTGTTTGTTTGTTTTAATCATACTGTATTCACTCTATTTAGAGTATGACAGACCCCTAACCCCCTACTACCCAGGGCAAGCCGGCTAGATGGCGAAGCTCTGCAACTGCTACCCATCGTCCCCACTGACAAAAGAGAGCAAAAGCAAAAAGTAAAAAGATTGATAAGAACATAAGAAAAGAACCGAAAACAGAGACCACCGAACCAAAGACCCCCGAAGAACCTCACTCCTTCACTCGCTTGGGTTGGAACTTCCCAACGTCAGTTGCTGCCAGGAAGTCCAACACCGCTTGATTGGATTTCTCAATGGAAAACAGCTCAGAGACCTGCACGTGCCGGCATCTGCCTGCTATCCAGCCCATTGCCTTCCCCACCATTTTCCAGAGCCCTGCCTGCTGGTCGTTCCACTGGCTGCAGTGGCTCAGAGGTGTACCCGCGTCTGGGTTGTCGTTCCTCAGCACCACCAGCACTTGTCATCTTTTCGGTGTCCGATAAATTTTTGTTTGTTTTAATCATACTATATTCACTCTATTTAGAGTATGACAGACCCTGAATCCCTGACGCTTACGAGCAAGCCGGCTAGAGGGCATTTGTTTTTGTTTTAATCATACTGTATTCACGCGATTTAGAGTATGACAGACCCTTAATCCCCGACGCCTCCGGGCAAGCCGGCTAGATGGCGAAGTTCCACAACTGCTACCCGTCGTCCCCTCTAACAGAGAAACAAAAGTACAAAGATTGATGAGAGCATAAGAAAAGAGAAGAACCAGAAAGAAAGACCCCCGGTCGATAAGAAAAGAGAAGAACTAAAAAGAAAGACCACCGATTGATAAGAAAAAAGAAGAATCACAAGAATGACCACCGATCCAAAGACCCTGGAAAACCTCACTCCTCCACTCGCTAGGGTGGGAACTTCCTGACGTCAGTTGCCACCGGGAAGTCCATCACCGCTTGATCACACTTTTGTATGGAAAACAGCTCAGAGACCTGTATATGCCGCCACCTGCCCGCTTTCCAGCCCGTTGCCTTCCCCAGCCCGTTGCCTTCCCCACCGCTTTCCAGAGCACTGTCTGCTACCCTTTCCACCGGCTGCAGTGGCGAAAGAGGTGCTCCCGGATCTGGGTTGTCGTCCCTCCGCACCACGAGCACTTGTCGTCTTCTCGGTGCCCAAAGCGTTTCAGGTATACTCCTGTAGGTGCATGCCCGGACTTGAGTCGATACAACCTGGTTGCCAAAGGCTTCACACTTGTCATTGGGATGGGCCTCTTACTTCCTGCCTTACCCATCTGTCTGTAGCCGAAGTGCTTGCTGCACTTGTCGGCTTCCCACTGTGTCTTCGCCGCCGATGTAAGAGCGTACAGCTGTGTACGGCCTTGTATAAGAGTATAAGACTAGATACGGTTGCAAACGTGGATATGTGAATATAGTAGAGTAGTATGTATGTAAGATTATCGCTGGAGTGCAATTGCACTCCCGCGAAATGACTATATACTGGGCGGTTACCCGGCCGCCATTACATCGTCCCCCTCTCTAGCTGCAGACCCCCTGGGCTGCCATACCCGTACACGAAAAGAAAAGAAGTAAAGATCCAGACTCGTACGCCCTCGTACAGCCTCATAAATCCCGCAACCGATTGGTACCGCTCAAGGGTGACCGTTCGGTGGATCCGGCGCACGGGGAAACTCCACCTCCAGTGGTAGGTGGTAAAAACCCGTGCCGACGCCATTTGTACCGGGCCGAGATCCAATAAGTGAAGAGAAGAGAAGAGAAGAGAAGGAAACCTCCAAATTCACCCGAAATCCTCCAAGTCCACCTCTCTGAATCCAAGTCCGCAAATCCAAGTAAAGTCCCAATTTCTCCGAGTCCAAGCCATTGCTCCAGCCAGTGCCGGTTCGGTGGAGCTTATGTCGTTATTGGCTTCCGCCATCGATCGTTCGTATATAATTTCTCTGGTTGAACTCGTTTCAGAGTCTCCAGGGTGACCACCATAGCCACCTTGGCCAGTGACATGTCTCTCAGGCCGATTGGTCTCTGATTCATCTCGCAATAGTCTCTGCAGCAGTTAATTGACTTCAATGGGTATACTCATCTTGGTTTTAGTTGCTGAATGACAGTCCATGCACCCCAGGCTTCGGCCTTCGGTTACCCTTCGAGTTTGCCCTTTGACCTTTGACCTTTCGAGTTCGGTTGCAGTGCAAACAAGTATGCTTCGACTCCCGGTGAAGCACAGATCCAAGTACACCATAAATGTTACCTTCGAGTCCATAGCTCCGAACATCCAAGGCCACTTCCGCAACCAGCAGGCCAACAAGCCCACATCCGAGGGCATGCCCAAGCGCTTTCCCATGTTCACATCCAGCTTTCCAAATCCCAACTTCCAAGCCCGCGGCAGATATCGCCGGTGATAGCGTCCGCGCTCGGCATTGATTGTGCGTCTCATTGATCGGCTTCAGATTGACTTGTATATCGGCTATCCGGATTTTCTTCGTCTTTGACTATTGGTTGCCATTCGGCTTCGGTTCCAATGGTCGCTTATTGATTTGTGTCGGCTTCGTCCAGCCCTTGGTTGCAGCCATCATACATCGACATGCATTCGTACGTACGCGTTCAAGTTACGGTATCTAACTCGTTAGTGTGCCATACAAGGTCTTACTCACAATGTTACTAAGTATGCTTCCGCTTCAGTTGCATCAAGGCATCCATTCTCCGGTTCTCATGCCTTCGACTTCCGAATTCGTTGGTAAATCTAATCCGTAAGCATCCCATGTGAAGATCTTACTTGCCATGTAATTCCAGCGCTGTTGCACTCTTGGTAACTCCAGAAAGCTCGCATCGCGGCAACCTCGTATATATAGTCACGTCAATGTCCTCCAGCACTCTCGCACTCTCGCGACCTTTGTGCTCTTAGAAGCCTGTATCGTAGCTTCGTACGTCTAACCTGGAGCTTCTGCTTCCGTCCTCTTAATCCAATGTAGGTGCGGTTCCATTATGCCGCACATTCCGATGAGGTGCAATCCCGATAAGGTGCATATCCGATAAGGTGCACATTCCGTGCTGCTTAATGATCCATATCTCCGACCTCGAACATCTCTTTGCCGTCGGAGTATTTAGTCTGACGGGCTTGGGCCACCAGCAGGCTTCCTCGGAGAGTTCGGTGCGTCTCCTCCAGGCCGACTGCCATGGTCGCATAGATTCCTCTGCTCGGTATTGACATCTCGATATTGACATCTCGATAGACTCTCGGCCATTCTGTATGCCGTTCAATCAATCCCCGCAAATAACCCAAACACTGTTAGCCTTGAAACCACTCTGAACTTCGTTCCATGATAACTCCATTTCATATAATATCTCTGATCCGATAGCCATCTCGACTGTATGCCGGTAGCCCCATCGGTAGTCTTCGCTTCCATGATAAATCCTCGGCATCATAATCATTGACTTCTCTGGTGTACATCACCGTAACGGTGCTTCGTCAGCACTTCCTATGTCTTAATCGTTTCCAGCAGGGGTCGTTTCTGAATATCCTGTACGGTTATCCCCCTCTTTTTGGTCGGAGCTCCGTTAACGACTGTCCAATTCTGATGCTCTAGATAATAGCCGGGATCTTGATTCCGATCATTTCGTCGGTATATCCTAAATTTTCATGTGCGTATCTGCACTCAATTGCTAGTCTCATAGCTTGTCATCTAAAGTAAAGCTTCTTAAAAGGGAAGAGTTCCAAACGTAACCTCGCCTCGCCATATAAGTGAATAGACTTATCGTCATCCATATCCAGCCATCTCCGTATGAAGTTATAAGCACCGCGGAGGTCGAGCTTCGTGAATATCCTGGCCTCGCACACACGGTCAAGCATCTCTGAGAATAACGGAAGGGGATACCGATTCTTCACCGACGCTAAGTTGAGCGCGCGGTAATGGACACAAAGTCTTAGGCCACCATCCTTCTTTTTTGCAAAGAGAATAGGTGATGACCGCTGAATAAACCCATTGGCTGATTTGCCTCGATGTAAGCATTTTGGCGTCCTAAATTCGAACTCCGATAAATTGTAAATCCGTCCATGACGATCCGTCTCCGACTATTCGTTTCCGGAATGTGCAAATTTGCATTCGTACAGTCCACATTTCGTGGCTTCTCCTGTAGCTCTGTAAGTTCTCTAAAGGCCTTCTTTACTGACCTCCATGTAGTTAAAGTCCCATTCGACACAACCGCCGCCTCTCATGGCACTCCCGTAATCCCTCCGGTGACATAACGTCCATCATAAGATAATGCCCACTGCTTGATCCGTCCATATGGCATGAGATCTTAAGTCCAAATCCAGGATCCGGCTCTTGAGCACGCGATCTTATTCCACGCTATTTCGGGAATACCACTCCACGCCACCATACCAGATCATTGTAGAGCAATAGGCTCGTACGATCATAACCTCCAAAAAAGAATGCCTCATTACGCCATGGTGACTGTTGCAGTCTCCGCTCGTCTGTTGAAAAATCTTCATTTCGTTCGTCTTTTCATCAATTTGGAGGTAATTCATTGCGGTAAAGAATTCGTAAGTCGTATGTGGCTTGTATAGCCTCCGCAGTACTATCGGTGCATTCAGTTTGTTTGTTTGAATCATACTGTATTCGGCCGCTTGCGGCCATGACATAATCTAATCCTTTTCCTAGATACTTCTCAAGTGTGACCGTCAGGTGTCCCTTCTTGTCTCTTTGAGCAAAGTCGTATCATCCCTTTCTCCTTCTTCCCTTCTCTTTGAACTGATCACATCTTTCCCCCTCCTCATTCCCTGCCTGCCCATCCCCTCCCTAAGCCTCCATAACTCATCCAACATCGGTATCCGTTAAAAACTTCAACATTGTCTTTTCTGTTTCTTCCGTATCGAACACCTGCGCCATCGGCACTCTGCCCTCTCCTTCATCTTACACTTCTTCCGCAACTTCCCCACAGAGTATCCTGCGGCCGCCTCCACTTCTTGCACCACTTGAACAAGTGGTCTACTGTCTGCGTCGAGTGTCCACACCACCAGCACTCTTTGCTTTCTTTCTTCTTAATGCGTTCCAGATAATCTCCTGTCAGTGCGTGTCCCACTTTTAACTGGAGAAACCTTCCCGCGACGCTTTTCTTTGTTTCGCCCAACAGCTTGCTCATCCTCCTCTGTTTTTTATTCATTCTGTACCCCTCTTTTTGCCGTTGAACTTTGCCTCCCATCACTTTTCAGTTTCGCTCCACATGGCTACCATGACCCTTCTCTGCACCTTTGCCATCGCCCATCCTTTGTATCCTTCCACAAGCTCCAGCGTGCCCTCCACTCTTTCCGCAGCTGCTTTCGCTTGTTCATCGGCTTGTTCATTTCCTTGAACTTCTTCGTGAGATGGTACCCACCAGTACTCTATTTCCACTCCTGTTCCCACAATCTTGTTGTTTCACTCGACTGCGTTTTTGGCCAGCCGCTGTCCAGGGCCAAGCTTGTCGTCTTGCACCCGCTGTATTGCAGTGACTGAGTCCGAAAAGGTAACCACCTTCGAGTCTCCTGTCGTGGGTAGCATTTCTGCCGCTTTCCGTAGGCCCCTTTCGATGGCGTATACTTCAGCGTCGAAAATTTCTTTCTTCTTTCCCAGGTAGTGTCGCTCCGCTTCCCAATTGACTTCTCCCTCCTTCCAAACCACGGCACACCCGACTCTTCCGTCTTCAGGCCTGAATCCGTCCGTCAAAAGAATTAGGCGTTCGTCTGCTATTTGAGCGACCTTCAGCCAGTGTTCCTAAGCGGCCCGGCCTGCATTTTGACAGCCTGCGCTAGCGGCGGCCCGGCCCGGCCTGGGTCAAAAGCCGGCCGCCCTGCACGTGATATAAAAACCTAGCATTGGCCTGCATCGGCCTGCATAAGCCTTGGTCTGGTTGATGGATGGAATACGGCAATGGCAGGGCTACGATGATTGAGTTGGATATAGTTTATATTGCGTACTTTGGAGACTTTCTAAGTATGGGCAGCAGAGAATCTTTCGAACAAAATATTCCGTGTAGGCTTAGTTCTGCCAAGAAAAGCCTGCAGGCCGCCAAGAAAAGCCGGCCGGCCGCCAAGAAGCCTGCAGGCCCAGCCTACGCAAAGCTGGCCTGGCCGGGCCGCTTAGGAACACTGCCTTCAGTGCTTCATTCTTTTCCAGGACGTACACGTTCGCTTCTGCTCTCTGTGGGTTGATGGGTAAGAAGTTCGTTTCTCTCTTCCCTTCTACCCCAAAGTCGTTTCTCAGCCTTACTGCCAGCGTTGACTCTCCCTCCACCAACGCCCCTCCTCCTGCCTGGTCTTGCATTTCGGCTAATCTTTTGGCGAATTGTCACCTCCGATTATTGAGTAGTCATATTGCCGGTCTCAGTCCTGCTTCCATATATAACGGAACCGTCGGTGATGACTTGAACATTCCAGTAACCCTTCTTGCCGATTCGTTGACCAGTTTTTGGAGTTCATGTTCGTGCCCTATCTGTCCATCCCACCACAGTTCGGACCCATACAGCGCCACGGACTGAACTGCAGCTATATGTACCTTCTTCGCATTTTCTGGTCTGAGTCCGAGTCTTCCAGTTATTCTTTTGATTCTCCCCTGCGCCTTGTTTGCTTTGCTCATGACAACTTCGTGGTGGTGTTGGAAGTTCAATTTCCTGTCCATCTATACACCTAGCCATCTCGTCGGTTTTGAATTGAACAATATCGAGTTGTTCTCGTCCACCTGGATCCTCATCTTGACCTTACCTCCTTGGTGGTTCCTTTTCTTCGAGAACAAGACTGCTTCTTTGTTTGCTATGTCGAACTGGACGGCGTTCATCTCCGCCCAATGCATAGCTCTCCATGCACATCTTTGCATGTAGCTTGTGCACTGGTTGATGTCCTTCCCTTCAACCACCCAAGCGACATCGTCCACAAAGGATAAAGTTGTGACTTCCGGCGCTTCTTTTTCTGCTTTCTTGAAGAGGCCGGCGATGAATATTACGAACAGAATCGGTGAAGTCGGGGATCCTGCGCTACTCCTGTTTCGGCATCCATCACTTCTCCCGTCCTTCCGTCCATCTGTATTTTTACTTTTCTGTCAGACATGAAGCTTTCCACCCACCTGCACAGGTCTGCTTCGAATTTCATGTCTTCCATTATCTGAATCAAATTCCCTCTCGCGACGCTCGAGAAGGCTCCCTTGATGTTCATCAGTATGGCTGAGGCGATATTTCCCCTCCTCCACGCTTCTTGCACTCTTTTCACCATCATTCCCACTGCATCAACCGCAGATCTTCATTTTCGGCATCCAAACTGGCCGTCGTGTAGCAGTCCTCTCCTCTCGCACTCCTCTGAGATTCTCGTTGCCACCGCTTTTTCGACCACTTTTTCTAAACAATTCTCGAGTGCGATAACCTTATACGCCTTCGCTTGATGATAATCTGGCTTTCCCGGCGTGGGTATCACTACTCCTGTGACCGTCATCCATTCCTTTGGATGATGTCCTAACCGTATTGTCGATTTTAATAAGGCTACGATTCTGCTCGCATTCCACTCCCACAGCAGTCTCATTACCTTGATGATAATTTTGTCTGGTCCTGGCGCTTTCTTAACACTCTGTGTATAGATAGCTTCCTTGACCTCTTCTTCGGTGATCTCCAGGTAGGTCTCTCCCCCTCCTCATTCGCCTTCTTCCTCATTGCTGGCAATGGTTTTGGGACCCCGACCTCTTTTATCAGCTCCGATTTTTCGCTCCAGGAGGTCGCCAGCCCCCCTTCTCGTTTCTGCACAGCCTTAACCGTAAGTTCTCCCTGCTTTTCAGTATACTGTAGCGCCCTCCACACGTTGTCTCCTTCCGCCTCTTGTACAAAGGTGTTCCAGCACTCTCACTTGCTCTTTCTGATTGCTTTTCGCAGTTCCTTCCTTGCTGCCTTGACGGATGCGTGGTTAGTTCTCCCTCCTCTTCTTTCTCTCTTCACGAACCCCAAGGTTTTCCTGTTCTCCGCTATCCTGGCCTTCCACCACTTCTTGGATCTTGCACATATTCTGAGTTGCTTTCCCTTTTGACTCAGCACCCTGGTGACTTGGTTTTTTATCACCTTCGCTTCGTCCTCCAGCTCTTGGATCGTGCTTTTTTCCGACAAAGTCTTGCTGCTTCTGCTCCATTTGCCCCAGCTCATCTTCATCTCCTTTAAATCCTCCTTTTCAATTTCGTCAATGTTCCACGCAATCACTTCGTGGTTCATACCATCCTCCGATTTCCTCCCCCACTCTATTTCGATCATCTTATGGTCCGACCCAATGTCTTCTTCGTCCTCTGATATTGTTCTCGCCGACGCATTTGTCACCTCACCCCCTCTTATCAGTGTGACATCAATTATCGACTCGATCAGCTCATTGTTTTTCCATGCAACTCTGGTCGGCTGACCATCGTTGATTATTTCTAGGTCGTGTTTTAAAATGAGGTTTTCCAAGAAACTCGCACTCCTTCTTTGACTGCACCTGCTGATCCACCACAGGCTGTGAGCGTTGAAATCCCCACAGACTACCACGTTGCCCTTGGTGATCATTTCATTCTTTCTCGCCTCCCTCGCTGGTCGGGCTGATGGTCTGTCGTTTTCTTCTTGGAGTGTTTGGTCATAGACATTGACGATCCTGACCTTGAGTCCACTCTTGTTGGTGACGTCAAAAGCCTGTATATCCCCTCGGCCTCCGAAGTCCCCTAATTTGTCGACCACAATTGTCGTGTCCACTCTCACTGCGGTCATGGTTCTCTTCCCTCTTATCAGTCTGACAGCCGGATGGCTAATTTGGTACTCCTCCTCTTTTCCTGTTCCCTGATACAGCTCTTGTATTACCACCAAATCTGCCCCTATTTCCACACCCTTTTCTAGCGCCAGGAACGTACTATTCTTCGCCTTCCCGCAATTTGCTTGTAGGACTTTCACCATTGCGTCTCGGGGATAGACTCTTCTGACCCTTGCTGTGTTGCCGGAACTTGGATCTCCTCTTTGCCTTGTCCATTGTCAGATTTTTGGCTTCCCCCTTTCTTCTTCTCTGTTTTCTCTGTGGCCAGGGCCCCATCCGGCTTTTTTTCCTTCGGTACTTCTTGGCTATGGGGAATGTTCTTTCCTCCTCTGACTCTCTCTCTCCAATTAGTCCTCTCCTCCTTAGCCTTCTGAATTGCCTCCTGCTTTTCGGGGCACACATTGCTCGGCGCGATGTGGTTTCCTTTGCAGTTGGCGCATTTGTCGTCGTTATGTGTGCAATTCTGCCCTTCCTGGCCTTGCATCCCACGACATCACACTCGTGATCGTCCGTTTTGTGTGACCCAGTGCACAGCATACACCTCACCATCGCCAGTCTGCCGCACTTCCAGACATGGTGTTCCCACCCGCAGCAGTTTCGCAAAAAGTATCTGGTCCAGCGCGAATGTATCTGTCCACTTCATGCCATACTACCACCGCTCTTGATCCTTTCTGTAAGCAGTTCTTTGCCATCTTCTTCCCTTTGATCGAGAAGACCACTGATGTTGCCTGCTTTTCCCCACTCTTCTCTTCTCCTTAATGTCCGCGGGTCTCCCTGACTAATTAATAGCCATTGGAATAACTACACGTTCGTTTCCGCAAGAATTTCTCGCCTGAGTTGTTCCAGGCCTCCCGACTTCCGTGCTGCATATTGGTCGAAACTGATCCCATGCATCTTCACTTTCTCCCAGATCTGATTTTTCTCAATGTCGCTGATCCCCGGATCAATGCGCCTGGCACTTTTACCACTACCTGTTTCCATGCCAACATCATGACCGCTGATGCATTGAGGCCGGCTGGGGCCGTGATCGTTCCCCTAATGTTGGTTGTGATGTCGGTCATCCTCATGTGATACGGGGCACCTGCCACATGTAAATCAATGTTAATCTCTGATACGATCACGACGTCCATCTTCTGTGAGTGTGGGAGTGCGTTGTTCGTCCTGAACGTAACTCACCTGTTCTCCATTGTGTTTTTGTTATTGGGGATGATTTTCATGCTGTCCTCTTCGTTCTTCTCCCCTCCTCCTTGTTCATCTTTCTTCTTTCGACAACCTGGAAATGCCCTTCTGTTTCATTTTGTCCTTTGGCCGACATTGCCGCTTTCTCAGCATGCGTCGGTTTCTTCGGTTGATGCTGTCGCCGATGCTGTTGTTGCATCGGCTGCTTGCTTTCCGGCTCCTTTCCCACCTTGGCTTGAGTTCTCGGGCCCTTGGGCGCATTGCTCGGTGCATTGCCGTTCTTCGGGGAGCGATCATGTCGGTGTGTCTTGACCTTTCAACTGGATCGCTCGCGGTGTGCTCGTGACAATCAGTACCGATGGTGGGATTGCTATGGCCTTTACCCCTGGGAAATCATCAGTGCATGCCTTGAGGCCTCCATCTGTGGTCTCTGTGGCATTCTCTCCTCACTCATGACTGTCTCCGTCAGTGTCTGGACTTCCTCCATCGCATCCGGATTATTTCCAAGTCCATATCTGTGATTCCCTTCCTTCCTGAATCTCCCTCTGGACTTCCTCCTTTTTCCGTTCGTGATCTCCGCAACCATGTTTGAGATGTCTGCTGCCCACAGCACGTTCTTCTAATGGCGGGACTTCCACTTACCCTCTCTCTCTTCCATCCATGCCTTCACTCCTGCCCATTGTACCTCTTTGCGTGCGGCGTGAGATTCCAACAGGTTTGTCAATTGCCTGGCAGTTCGGTGCAGCTGCGTCAGCTCCTGTGCCTGCTGTCGTACCGTCCTTTCCATGCGGTTCCTCCAGTCCCCGGGAGCCTTCGAGACCTCTGGGCTCTCGCTCCTCAGTCTCTTACTGTTTTTGTTGCGCTCCAATGGTTCAGCTGCGGTCGCGCTCGTGGTCGTGGGGGCGACGCGTGTCATCGACGCGTCGCCGGGGGTGCCATTCGCCGGTACTACTCCTGCAGCTCCCTCCACATTCGTGTCTCCGCTCTGAGCTGGTGCTCTATTCCCCTCATGTGCTACACCGGTGGGGCTCTCTCTTCCCATGGTCGCCATCGTTCCTGGCTTGGTCGTTGTGTTGCGGACACGTGCTCGCTCTGTTGGCGAAGTTCCCAACCTCTTCCGATGGTCCGGAGGCGCCGGGAGTGTCGTGCCGGGGTCAATTCGATGCCAGGAATCGATTTCCGGTGTCCTTTTGACGGTTACTGCTGTGGTTGACGACTTATTTTGCGATTTCCGTTTTGCCAACACTTATACTTTCGGTGCATTCAGTGTTTCGAGTGCTTTTTCGTCACTCCCGCCGGTAATCGGAATGCTCGATGGCGATTCATATCAAATGTGAAACTCGTTTCTGACATCCGTACGGGTTCGTATGACTCCGTAACTACTCCATATGTGTGTTAGCCAATTTTATGTGCAAAAGATGGAGCGGTAGATGTTGCGGAATCCAGGAGGCCTTGTCGTTAGCGGTTCGCCACAATAGGGCCAAGCCCCGCCGTCCAGTCACTCCTTTCTTGACTCGGCGAGCCGGTAGCAGTCATTCAAGGTTCCCATGTGGACGCTCTTCTGCCGCAACTACCGCCGCTGCTCCCTGCTCGCCCATCCAGCGCCTGGGGCCTATCTCACTGACCATCAGTGATGCCTTCCATGGTCGCTCCCAGCAGCCCTGCACGAACTCCCACTCTTAGGAAGAACGTCCATCGACGACCTCCCCCTGGCCAATAGATCGTCTAAAGCAGTAGCACCAAGTATTTGAATATATGAAGTACAGCCTCCTTCGGAACACGCCTCCTCCCTAGCCGTGATCCAGGTACATTCCCGGGGCATTCCTGATGGTCTACCCGGTCCACTGCCACCTCTTCCGCTCACCCTGGGCTTCGCAGAGCCAAAAGTCGAATGCGTTTGCAAGTCGACGTCAGGATTCCTGGACTTGTTCCAAGGCAACCCAGACACCAGCTCAACAGTGCGTCCACCGCGGCTGCCACCATGTACGAATAAGCTCACTCAGCGAATCACGTACTTGTCTCACCCGATTGGGACTATCTGACAACCAAACAACGTCCATTCCCACTTGGGGATACGACAAGTATGAATTAAACCTCCTCAATCTGTATATACATACGGAATCCACTGGTCTCCGCAGAGTGCCCAGACGGTCCATCTTCCGGTAGCCCCGTGGATCCTCAGATTCCCGACTACAAATAAACCAAATCATCTCCATCGTATTCGTAGAAATCCGCTTCGTATGCCATCGTATGGGCACATATTAATGGCTTCCTCTCCTGCTAGCCACTTTAGAACCTTCGGGGTTTGATATACTTCCCATTCGGGAATGCAGCCCGATCTCGATCACTGCTGCACAATCTTAAACTGTATCCGTTGATAGACGAATAATGGCCCTAATTATAATTGCCTTGTTGACTCCTTCGGAGTTGTAGCCGTAGAGCCGGGGCTTCCGTTTGCCTCCGTGGCCCGTTCCAATCGTATGTAATTGCGTAATCTGTAAGGCCGTTGAGGATCCCGTAAAATTTCCATAGCCGCAGCTGAAAACTCCTGGCAGCATCCATAATAATTTCGACGTAATCGTTGCCTTCGCCGGTAAATCGAAAGAGTTTCGGCCTACTCGGCTCTGTTAGCCTCGACCGTGTATAATCCACCAGCGAAATGATAATCCTCGGTAAGTGCATCGTGAAATGTAGCCTTATCGATTTCGCGTTGTGTTTGATTTTTCGAAGATTAACGCGTTCAGGGGTGTCGTCAATTATAGCTTCGCCAGCACTTCATGCTGGATTGGCTTCCGTCTATAGTATCTAACTCGTCTCGATAGTTCGCATACGATTGCGCTCGTCGGACGAAATTGTAGGGAATGTCTGGAATACGGCCGGTTTCGGCATTGCCGGTGACGCGTTTCTCGGGGTCATTAAGGCTCCGGAATCATTCCTGTAAACGTCAATTGACACAAGTGGATGGTAACTTATCCGATCTGATCGCTCTCGCGATTGGTAGCCTTTAAATTCTCGTATTATGAAATCGTCGTTATCGACTTGGTTGCTGACGCGTCTCTGGCCGATTTGCCTCCGGAATCAACTCGAAATCACCTCGCTACCGTCAACCTCAATTGGGTATACTTATGAAGACTCTTTGCTTATTCAATCGGTAGCTCGCAAATCGGTATGATTTCTCGTTCGGATGTGTCGCGACGCGTCGAAAAGGGGTAATCCATGAAATCCCGTGAGCGAAACGTATCAAATTAATAAAGAGCGATAATAGTGTAAGAGCGTACAGCTGTGTACGGCCTTGTATAAGAGTATAAGAGTAGATACGGTTGCAAACGTGGATATGTGAATATAGTAGAGTAGTATGTATGTAAGATTATCGCTGGAGTGCAATTGCACTCCCGCGAAGTGACTATATACTGGGCGGTTACCCGGCCGCCATTACAGCCGAACATCCCTTGGAGATCCATCTAGCTCTATTCGCAGCAGAGGTGTATATTCGCTTATGTACTGTATACCCTCGGCCTTCTTGTACCTTGTTCGCCTGGCAGTCGGCGTCTTTGTTGCCGGGGATGCCTGAGTGTCCAGGGAGCTAGTGGATTACGACTTTGATGCCATGGCCCCAGAGGGCCCTGGCACTCTCGTTGGTCGCACTCGCTAGCTGCTGCCTTGGCACTGAGTCCAAGTGCGCCGTCCGTCTGATGGCTGCCTGCGAATCACTCAAAATTGCCAATGTTGCGACTCTGAGCGCCTGCAGTGACTCTGCTCTTGTGATGGACTTTCAAAGTGCAATTCCGATTGCCCACAGCTCAGCCTCGAACACCCATATTCATCCCGTGCCAAGGTAGCTGCGGAAGACTGTCCAGCCATCTTCGTTTGCACACACTGCTGCCGCGCCTACTCTCCCATCATCCGTTCGAGATCTGTCTGTCCACCACGTCCAGGTACCTGATCCAGCATTTCCTTCTTTGTCATTCGTTCATTGCTCGGCCGCTCGTTTAGCTGTGACGTCGTCGTCCTGTATTATAGTCTTGCATGCTGGCGCTTCGCCAGGGTTAGGCCAGCACATGGTCTCTGCTGTGCGGTCATGTTCGTGTTCTTTCTTGACTACTCTGCATATCGGTGACCAGGCGGTAGGGTTGTCATACAGCTGCTTCAATTTGGATCCCTCGCATGTGTTTGCTAACCTTGCAGCAAAATGTTGTTGTCCAGAGTCCAGAACTACTGGCGCTGGCGTAAGCCCTGAATCTCTCATGAGTGTGCCCCTTGGGGTAGTGGGCAGCACACCCTGGGTAGATTTGGCTTATCAATCCAGGAGGAGTTCAAGGTCGTTTCGTCAGCCAACTTCCCTCGGATCCCACCAGAGCTCACTCCCATACGGTGCGACGGCTTGGATGCAGGCTATTTGGACAGCTTTCACACTCTCTGGTATGACTCCATACATCTTTGTGAGCATCTGGAGTCTCGCTTCTGCAGCCCTGGCCTTCTTCATGCAGCGGTTGTGGTGCTCTTTGAAGGTCAAATGCACGTCCATCCAGATGCCTAGCCATCTTGTTGCCACTCTGTTAAATCGGACGAAACCGTCTCCCACTCTTATCCTTGCACTCAGTGTTCGCTGAAGATACTTTTTGTGGCCCTGTCTGCGCGTAAAAACTGCTGCTTCTGTTTTTGCAGGGTCGAAAGTTTGTCCTCGGCTGTCAGCCCATTCGAGGCTCTGTGCTGCGCACTCCTTGAGCTTTCTGACAATATCGTTCACATCTCCTCTAGTCGCTATCCAGCCGACTTTGTCCACGAAAGAAAGATCTTCAGCACCCACTCTCTCCCACTTCGCAATTCGACCAGCAGTGTAAATCGCAAATATGATTGGCGACACAGGTGAGCCTTGCGGAACCCCTGCCTCTACCGGCTGTCTCTCCATGGCCTTGTCCTCTATCACCATCTCCATGGTCCTCTGTGAGAGGAAATTGTTTGTCCATCATATGAGGTCTCCGTGCATGTGCTTCCCCTTCATTGCATTGATCAGCCACCCTTTAGCCACATTCAGGACAGCCGCCGTGATATCCATGAGCAGTACGCCCTGTATGTTGCCGTGTAATCAGGCCTTATGCACTCTATCGATCATGATGGCCGCTGAATCGATGGCGGACCGTCTCTTTCTGCTGCCAAACTGTCCCTCATTCAACAGCCCTTGCCTCTCCACATCTTTTGACAACAGCTCTGCAACTACTTTCTCAACTACTTTTCCCATGCAGCTGTGCAGTGAGATGGTGCGGTACGCCATCAGCTTCGTATAGTTGTGTTAGCCGGGCTTGCGAATAAAAACTCCACAGGCCCGCTTCCAGGGCACTGGATGTCATTCTGTGCAAACGGCCGCCCTTGCCGGGCTTACGACCCTCTCTTTGTCCTACTTTCAGCGCATGCGTATGGCTCCGAATGTCAGCTTGCCTGGACCTGGTGCTTTCTTAACCGATTGCAAGTGCAGGGTTCGCTCAACTGCTTGTTCAGTTACTCGCTTATGCACACTTCCTGGTGGAGGTAGCTTGTTGTAATGGTGGTCGTAGTATTGAGGGACTGACTCCTGCCTGGGCATCGCCTCCTTCTCCACGGTGGTGTTTGCATGCTGACACTCACTATCCATCAGAGCCTCCACTGTTGCGCCAGCCTGAGGGTTGACGTATTTCGCTGCTCTCCAAACCTCGGCTCCTCTATGGTTCTGCAGGTAGTAACTCCACATTTGTCCCTTGGATTTCCGGATCGACTTCTGGAACTCTGCTTTGGCACAGGCTGCCACTGCTGAATTTCGTCCTCTTCTCTTTCCTTGCCCGAGAATATTTCCTTTCTCCTTAATGTCACAGTTCCACCACCTCTTTGATTTCGCGCGGATCATGATTTTCTTTGCCGTTGCGTCAAGGACGTTGCTCAGTGTCTCCTGACACCATGCGGCCTCCTGCGCGGACGGTGCCGCCCTGCCGGATGACCCTACAGCAGCTCAGCTTTCATGCCGGTCACGCGCCCGACATCGCGTGTCTTTGATCGTAAATATTGACAATCCTCGTTATGTTCTCCCCTCTCCTCCTGACGTCAGTAACAATCACATCGTCATTTGCACCCCTACTTAAGTCCGTCTGCTCATCAACGACAAGGCCACTCCCCTTGCGCACCGCCGTCCAAACTCTTTTTCTTTTTCTTATTTTCTATGCCGAGTGGCTGATCCCAAAACCTTCTCTTTCTCTCGGTGGCTCTTGCAAGCACACCACGTCCGCCTTTCGTTCTACTCCTGTCTCCAGCGCCGCAATGGTCCACTCATATGACCTAGCGCAGTTGCGTTGAATCACTCTAATCATTCATAGTCAGCGCACCAGTTTCAGTCTCAGTTTCCATCGCGGTCGTAGTCGCAGTCACAGTCGCAGTAGCTGTCTCGGCCATCGTGACGTCTTTTGCCTCCCCTGCTGCTTCTCCTTCCTATGCATCCACCATCACCTCTTCGGTTCCTCCGCCTTCTGTCACCCCCTTGAGCCTGTGACCAAGCACCACTTTGTTTGTTCCCGTTGCAATCTCCTTAGCTGCGCTCACCAAGGCTCGTCCTGCTAGCACCATTCGCCTGCTCTCTCACGTGGCTTTGACGGCTTCCGTGGTCTTTGCGCACCTGCTGCTGAATGCAATATGATTCCCTTTGCAATTAGGGCACTTCTCCTGCGTGTGGCCACAGAGTGAGCCTTGCTTTGATGTGCACCCTACGACGTTGCATTTGTGGTCGCTTGTCCGGTGGTGGCCTGAGTAGTAGCCGCACGTGGGCTTGCTGCTGTACTTGGTCTCGATGTGGCCATAACCACATCAAAGCTGGCACCAGCTGTCAGGGCCCGCGTTCGTATACGTTTTGACCCGGTACCTCACTCCCGCCGCCTTGATGCCTTTCTTGACCAACCTCCCCACCACCTTGCTCCCCTTGACAACAAAGACTACCGATGACGCTGAGATCTCTCCCTTCTGTCTCCTCTCCCTGATGGTATCGGGGTTCGCCAACAACCGCACTTGGGTGGGAATCACTATGGCTTCGTTCTCCGCTTCCAATTCCTCTCCCATCTTCTACAGGCCTTCCGTGCCGTTCCCCATGTACCGTATGAGAGGCACTGCATGGACCTTTAGCGTTTGTCAAGACTCATTCTCTTTGACGTCAACGATTCCCTTGTCGAATGTCCTCGCTGTGGTGATGATGACGTCGTGGCACAGCAGAGCCATCGCCGCCATTGCATTCAGGTGGGTGATTGCAGTAATCGCACCCTTGGCATTTCTCTTTGTGTTCATGATCCTATTGTGGGCCGGTCCCTGCTGGTGGAAAAGCGCTCTGTTGATCGCTGTCGCGATTTCTTGGTCCATCTTATTGGGGAGCTGTACACTCTTGTCTCTCCTTGGAATCAGACGTATGTCCGCCATGCTCGAGCCAATTGTCGCGGCTGGCGCTGGGCCGGCGGTCTCGGCCGCGGTCACAACCAGTTTCTTTTGATTTTGCGGTGCAACTGTCTCCCACCGCTTAGTGGGTATCGGTGTTGATGTTGTTTTCTGTGTCAGTGTCAGCGTCAGTGTCGGCTTTGGCTTTGGCTTTGGCTTCGGCATGGGCTGCAGCTTAGGCTGCGGTTTTTGAAGCTCCTCAGGCTTCTCCGGCCGATCTGTCTGCGTCAGATCTGCGTGTTTTGAAATCTCTAGACCGGCGCTGTCCATGCTCATTCTGCCCGTCGCTTTCTGGCCCGGTTCCATTCTGGCTATCACTTTTGAGATCATGTCTGCGATGCCCGAGCACCACAGTCCGTCCTCCTGGTGGCGGGCATCCCACTTCTCCTCTCGCTCGTCTAACCACGTGCTCATGCCCCGCCACTGCGTTTCCTACAGTGCTGTGTGCGCCTCCAGCATGCGTGCCATCATTGCGATGGTTCGGTGCAGTTGTGCTAGCTCACAGGCTTGCTGCTGAATCGTTCGATCCATGCGGCTCCCCCAATCCCCGGGGCCGACAGCGGCCGCCGGAGTCTCGCTCCTCCCCCTCTTCCCATTCTCGTTTCTTTCCATCGGTTCAGGTGTAGACGTGCTGGCAGTGTCCGCGGAGATGGGGGTCATCGCCATCGCCATCGCCACAGACATGTCACTCGACCCGTCTCCCGCTTCTCCCATGTCCATGTCGCTCCTATCGCTCCCTCTAACTTGGGTCGTCATTCCGGTCAGGTGATCTCTTTCCAGGGTAGCTATCGTCGCTTGCTCAACGGTCGTCACGTCGCATCCGTTTACGCATGTGCGCGCTGCTGTGGAAGTGCCCAGCCTCCTCCAGCAGTCCAGTGGCGCTGAGAGTGTCGTTCCGGGGTCAATTCGAGGTTAAAATTTGATTGCCGATGTCCGCTTGTCGATTGCCGTCGTTGTTGACTTAATTCCATTTTTCTGTTTTTGCCAAGCCTGTATAGTATCATCGCCGGCTAGATGGGGAATGTTCTAGTTCAGTCACGGAGGATGTCCCTCCGCGGAGAGACCGGTCCATTCACGGAGTCCCACCCTCAGTGACTGGACTGGTTCATTCGCGGAGTGTACCCCTGCACCCCACCTCCGTGGCTGGACTGGTTCATTCGCGGAGCATACATACAAAGTGCTAATTACACTCAACGTCGTGGTGCAACTACAATTACAATGTGCTCCATATCCTGACTTGAAACCAGCTCTTCTTCCTGGTTGCCCTCTTCCTCTACGTCATCCTCTTTATCCTCCGCTTCCTCCTCCTCCTCGTCCACATCCTTGACTCTTCGAGAACCTCTCCTTCCTCAATATCCAGTTCTGACAAATCTCTTTCGTCGTTTTCCTCTGCAGTCTTTTTGACATCATCAATAGAACTTGAAGTGCAGTAAGTTTGCGTTGTTGCCTCTACTTGTGTATTTCCCCGAGCAAAACCGTACGAGTCGCTTTCAGGTTTTTTCAGGCTTTTCCTTTCGCGCAGATATACTTTCATTCTTTCTTTTTTGGCACACGAGGCTGCAGCGCTACACTCAAGGTTATCTGGCACGATATACTCAAGATCTTCTATCCGACTAGGAGATCTGCTCTCCCCATGAGTTCAAGTATCGCCATTTACCTAGTACAATTGATTAGAATCCTCAACACCATGGCTGTTGGGCATCGTGAGATTCTCAGGCTCAGGCTGCAGATTCAGGTCACGAAGTTGGTCGCAGGGATAAGCTTTCGTGTAAATGTCAATCGACGTCATGATTGTGCTGGAACAAACTAAGAGTTACACTTAAAATTTAGCCAGCTCCTAACTCCGCGTGTAGCGCGACGGTACACATACCGCTGAGGATCATTTGTAGAAGTATGAAAGTACGACTCTGTAGCCTCAGGCTGAGAACCTCACGATCGCCAAGTCATGGTATTGAGGATTTCAATCGATGGTATTGGGTTCATGGCGATACTTGGATTCATGAGGAGAGCAGATGTCCGAGTCAGATTTGCCAGCGAAATCGGCTGCTCGATTTCCATCGATTCCATGTATATGCACGAGTGCGAGTATTTGAGATCGACCGTCTGAATAATTTCGATGATGGTCATGGTGATGGTGATAGTGATGGCCTCCCAACTGTCAGTAACATCGATGCACTTTAAGTGGAGCTTACACCTAGAGTTAAGCTCACTAAGCTCACTGCTGGCTTCGAATGCTGGCCAGAGCTTCCAGCGTCTTGCCTAGTAAGTTAGCCAAACCTTTTGTTTACCAACCTTGACTATACTGCTACGGAAGCCTCGTCTGCATGAAAGCAGGAAGCCTGAAAGTTAGCTTCAAGAAAAAGGTGAAATGGTGTGAAAGAAAAATCGTAGCGAAAGAAGAGACGTTGAGAAAGGTGAAACGGTGCAAAAGGAAAATCGCAGCGAAAGTACGTTGAAAGCAGCCGAAAGCTGGAAAGTACGTCGCGCCTTTAGGAACTTTGAAAGTACGTTGGAGTTTCGCGATGATGTATGTAATTGGCTGGGCTGACTGCAATTGCGTTGATTAAATTCAGCTGCATATAGCCAGCTGAGCGCGTATACATACGTGAGCATATATGCGTGCAGAGCATTCACTGAGTATACACTCGGTGAATGGACCAGTCCATTCACGGAGGTGGGGTGCAGGGGTACACTCCGCGAATGAACCAGTCAAGTCACTGAGGGTGGGACTCCGTGAATGGACCGGTCTCTCCGCGGAGGGACATCCTCCGTGACTGGACTAGAACAGGGAACCTCTGCAACTGCTACCCATCGTTCCCACTGACAAAAGAGAGCAAAACCAAAAAGTAACAAGATTGATAAGAACATAAGAAAAGAACCGAAAACAGAGACCACCGAACCAAAGACCCCCACAGAACCTCACTCCTTCACTCGCTTGGATGGGAACTTCCTGACGTCAGTAGCCACGAGGAAGTCCATCACCGCTTGATTGCACTTTTCCATGGAAATAACTCAGTGACCTGCACGTGCCGGCATCTGGCCGCTTTCCAGTCCATTGCCTTCCCCACCGCTTTCCAGTGCACTTTCTGCTGGTCTTTCCATGGGCTGCAGTGGCGAAAGCGGTGATCCCGTGTCTGGGTTAGCATTCCTCTGCTCCATCTGCAGTTGTCGTCTTCTCGGTGTCCAAAGCGTTTCACGTATACTCCCGTGGGTGCATGGCCCAACTTTAGTCGATAGAACCTGGTTGCCAAAGACCTCACGCTTATCATTTGGATGGGCCTCTTATTTCGGGCCTTGCCCTTCAGTCTGTAGCCGAAATGCTTGCTGCAATTGTTGGCATCCCACTGTGCCTTCTGATGAACCGACTCTAGGTGAAGTGATTGATTGTCTAAGTCTATGATGACACGTAGCTAAATACACAAGAGAACGCCAACCCTAACCCAAGGCATGTGATGACGTACTCTAAGATCCACTCCAACACCTTCGCCGCCGACCGTCCCTCATATATCCGTCTACTTCTATTCGCAGCTGAGGTGTATATTTGCTCGCGTGCTGTGTACCCTCGGTCTCCCCGCGCCTTGTTCGCCTGGCGGTCGGCCTGTTCGTTCCCGGGGATGCCTGGGTGTCCAGGGACCCAGTGGATCACGACTTCGATGCCGTGGCCGCGGAGGGCCCAGTGTCCGAAGCGTTTCAGGTATACTCCCGTGGGCGCATGCCCGGACTTTATTTGATAGGACCTGGTTGCCAAAGACTTCACGCTTGTCATTGGGATGGGCCTCTTACTTCCGGCCTTACCCTTTAGTCTATAACCGAAGTGTTTGCTGCATTTGTCAGCTTCCCACTGTGCCTTCGCCGCCAACCGTCCCTCGGAGAGCCAAATAGCTCTATTCGCAGCCGAGGTGATGACTTTAGGCTTCGCACTCCAAGCCACGTATACACAGAATTAATCTATTCAGTGCGAGTGTCACCTTCTCCAAACGTCTCCACTCTCCTTCGTACGCAGCTAGACGAGCATCATTTGGGGTGGTTCAACAGGTTATGAGCCTCTGCGCATCGTATTTTTGGTAATTACGAAACGCGATGTTACACCTACGGAAGTCAGGAGACGCGAGTCGACTCCTGAGTAGCTAGCTAAGCATTCTACCCTCATTCCGCCGTGTTTTTTTGATGGCGGCTGCTGGACGTCAGCCTGTGTACATTGAGTACGAGTATAACTGACGAGCTTGAGAGAGAGAAAATTGCAATTGCTGTCGCCGCTACCGCCCATCATGACGTCGACCGTGATCACGATCACGATGTTCAATGGTACGAACTACAAGCAATGGTCCGGCGAAATGACTCTGCTGCTACAGCAGAAGCAAGTCTACGGGATTGTTATGGGTGATGAGGAGATGCCGGAGGAGGGAGCGGAAGGCACGACCGCAGGAGAAAAGTCGGCACAGAAGCCCGACATAAAAGAGTTGATGGGGCAGCATGGTACAGCTCGATCGACGATACTACTCGGAATGGAGTCAAGATTGCAAGCGTCGCATATGGATATCGACGATACTCAGACACTATGGGAGAAGTTGGCCACCGCATACAAGTCGAAGTTAAAGCTCAACGTGTTTCAGATTCGGGAGGAGCTCTTACAGATTAAACTCGAAGACTGCGGCGACGTCGAGACTTATGCATCGCGAATCGATTGGAAAATGAAGGATTACAACCTCTGCTCAGAGCCATCATCAACAGCCACGAATACAAACTCAGTGGGCAAGATGACTGATGTTCTAGTCAGTTCACGGAGGATGTCAGTCCGCGGAGTGACCGGTCAACCCGCGGAGTAACTAGGCTCCATGAACTGACCAGTCACTTTGTGGAACCATGGCGGCACTGACAAAAATGACAAAAGCTCAGTCTAATTAAGTCTGAGTATTTGTCCAGTCACCAAGAGATATATATATGTAACACGCAAAATATATCGCTCTTTCAATTCCTGGTTTTTGATTTACGATATCTTTAAAATTAATAGAGCAGCTTTAAACCACACCCAAAAAACGGCGAAAATCGATGTTTTTCCACAACCATTCTATCAATATGAGAGATATAGTAAATTGAAGACCAGCAGTTTAAAGAGCAATGAATTGTGCATATTTCATATATATATAACTTTGCGATCGGAGTAAATTTTAACTTTAGTTGAGCATAATTAGCACTGGTCAGTTCACGGATCCGTGATCTGACTGGTTGTTTCACGGAAGGTGGGACTCTGTGAATTGACCGGTTACTCCGCGGACTGACATTCTCTGTGAACTGACTAGAGCACCTTATTAGCATCACATCTTTCAGCATTCACAACCAATCAAGTACCACTACATCCGTGGTGGATACTGCCAATGAGAGTAGTGATTTGACAGAACTGTATACTGAGGATGAGGAGGTTCTCGAGGAGGAAGAGGTCACTGGGGAGCAAGAGGAAGAGGAAGAGGAAGAGGAGGAGGGCAATGAGGAGGGAAATGAGGAAGAGGAGGAGGGCAATGAAGAGGGAAATGAGGAAGATGAGCCGGTTTCAAACGATGACATGGAGCAGTGTAATTGTAGCTGCGTCAGGACGTCCAAGACGCGACCGATCGTAGGGATCACGATGATGTAAGGTTCAGCTTGACTGAAGGCTAGTGACCGCGATTGGGAGGGCGGGATGCGACAAGAACAACTGAGAGAAAGCCTAAGACCCGACAAGCGACCAGTAGAGGCTAGAAGAGGAAGGCCGGGGCTGACCAAAGGCTAGCGGAGGCGATGGCGGCCAACCTTCAGTTTGAGTTGAAAGTTAGAGTTTGAGTTTGAGTTTGAGCCAGGGTCAGGAAGGGAGCACGCATCCGAACAGAGGAAGTCTGGAGCGAAGGAAAGGAGTATATAGGGAGGGAGTGGAGTGGCAGTGGGCAGGCAAGCAGCGGCTTGAGCATCAACCCACCCACCTGCACCACTGTATGGTTCAGTTTGACTGACGGCTAGTGGACGCGATTGGGGGGGTGGGAGCCGGTGAGAATAACCTAGAGAAAGCCTAAGACCTGACGAGCGGCCAGCAGAGGCGAGGAGAGGAAGGCCCGGGCCGGCTAAGGGATAGCGGAGGTGACGGCGGCCAACCTTGAGTCTATGTTAGAAGTTTGAGTTTGAGTTTGAGTTCGAGCCAGAGCCAGAGCCTGGGCTAGAAGACTGAGCGTGAGCCAGGATCAAGGTGGGAGCTCACACCTGAGCAGAGGAAGTCTGGAGCGAAGGAAAGGACTATATAGGGAGGGAGCGGAGCAGCAGTGGGCAAGCAGCGGCTTCAGCATCAACCCACCCATCCACACCATTGTTTAGTTTTTATTGGTTCAGACTCTACACCCAGTGACAGTCTTTCGGCCCAGAACTGGAGTCCAGGAGGAGTGGCGGCCTCCACCCCCCCCGAAACGGCAACCTCAATGACATTTCGTTTTCTGCGTCGTTTTCAAGTTTGTCATGTATTTGCCGCGTTGCTTTCAGTTCGAAGATTTTGCAAATGATTCTGTTTGTTTGTTTGTTTGTAATCATATTGTATTCGGCCGCTTGCGGCCATGACATATTTAACTCCTTTTCCTGGTACAACTCCGGTGTGAGCTTCAGGTGTCCCCTCAGTCCTCTTAGATCCAAGTCGTACCATCCTCAACTGCTACCCTTCGTCCCCTAGAGACCGCCCCCCTCCACCTGGGCTAACTTTTGAACTTGCAAACTTTTCACCCTCCTCTGCCCCTCACCTCGTCCCCCCCTACTCTTCACCAATGCTTCCACCCACCTCTGCTTCCTCCTCAACCCCCTCCTTCACCCCCGTGACTCTTCCGACGTCCGTACTAAGAAGAAAATCCAGCATTGGTTCGACGGCTTCATCTGTATCGCAGACCCGCGACATAGGCACCTTTATTCTCTCCTTCCACTTGCACTTCGTCTTCAGCTCCGCCCAAAGGATATGCTGTTGTCACTTCCACATTTTGCACCACTTGAAAAGGTGGTCTCTTGTCTGCCTTTCGTGCTTGCACCACCAGCACTCTAGGCTCTCCCTCTTCTTGATCTGTTTTAGGTAAATCGCTGTTAGGGCGTGGCCCACTTTCAGCTGAAGGTACCTTGCCGCGATCGATTTCTTAGCTAGGCTCACTTCATCTGCCATCCTCTCCGGCCTCAGATCAGTATGATATGCAATTTGTAAGTAATGCCTCTAAGCTTGCAGAATGATGCAAACCGTATTAGAGAATGTTAACCTTCAGCAAATCTAATTCAGAATTCTGACTCTTTACCGCACAGTTAGTAAATCTACAGTCGATCGTGTGTTGATAGGCTAAATTCGACTCTCCCGAACATGGATTTTGAGTATACAGGGGAGGGGCCCTGGTTTCTTGTGACACCCGGTTTCTTCGGTTTCTCTGTTCTGGTCCGAGGGCTAGGCAGCGTCCTATGATTTGAACGTCATCCCCCTCGATAGCCCCATAACCGATGACAGCAACTGTGAAGTAAAATGCAGAGATCCTAGCAGATCCACTCGATCCACAAGGATATACCCAGTCCGCGCTCAATCGCAACAACGAATGAAACCGGGTCCATTATACTCGTGCTCGGCCTATGCTCCTCTGCCTGCTCTCCGTTACAAGGCTTGATTTACCAGCGGGGAAGCGGTGCAAGGTTGCGCACGTGTATCAATGTCGGGGTTCCAGAAGACCGAACTCCGCAACGTGCCTTCGAAAATGTGTACAAAAAATTATAACAACCTCCGGCATTGCAGCTCAACATTCTTTCTCCATTCTACATCCACTTTGGCCATGTTCGCCAACTTCCCCACGGTCCTCACCACGGCATTCACATTGTGGGCTGCCGTTGCGGGTGGCGCCCCGGCGCCGGCAGACAACAGCAAGAATAAGGGTACCGGAGATACGATCACGGTTGGGGGCAATACTGTCCAAGGACCTGGTGAGGCCTTCCCCGGCGGTGCTACAAGCTAACTAACACCCCGCAGGCCCATCTACAGATCACACCACATCCCCGGTGACAACCGCCGATGTTGCATAAATAGATCTCAGCCTTCATACGGGCTTACTGGGCTTGCTCTCGTACGGGCCGGCTCTCGTACGGGCTGACGGTGCTCAGCCGTCTCTATACATAGATGGCGAGTACGTAAATATTCGTACCATATATATATGGCCTTATGGCCTCTTAGATAGAACAATTAAGCTTCTCTACCAATCAGTATTTCAACAGCCGAAACCGCATATTCTCCCGATGCTCCAACGTGAGTTTTCCACACATCTCCAGACGTTCTAACCTTGTATAGCGCATTTCATCCGTCGTGCTGGGCAACACTTGGAATGGAGGACTGGATCAACGTTTTTGCTACCTCCCCCACGTCTCTGCAAAAAACTGACATCCGCAGAATTGGTGGGCGGAGAATAATACCAAATGCGGGTCGCTAGGATTCGCACAGTGTTTTCTGCAATACAACGTACGCTCCTGCCGTGTGCTTATACCATTTGTGCTAACAAACGCTTTTTTTTTTTTTAGCACTATGCCGGCTTGACTTGCGATGTTATCAATACTGACACTTGTGGACCCCCGGATTCCGGGAAAGCGTGGTGGGATTCGCCCCAGCAGTTCTATGTAAGTGCGGTTCCCTAGAGGGGGTTCGATATTCTAATGTGCATTCCAGACGCTCTGGGCTATTTACTGTATGTGGCACCACTCATCTTTACGATGTAGTCTGCAAACCTAACCGTTCCACAGCCATCCACCAATTTTTCACCCAGTACTACAACGCGCTCGGGATAGCCCAGTGTGTAGCCCTGTGAGTACAATTCCCAACCCTACCCATCCTACTAACGCAATACCCACAGCGGAAAAGTCGGCGAAATAGTCCTCACCATTGTCCCTCCGCATGACTCCACAATCGACGGGAAAAAAGTCTCGATCCTCATTTCGGCGACCTTCGCCCTCTTCGCTGTCCGTCTCCCCCCCCCCCACAAGAAAAATAAACTCTGACAAAATTAGATCGTAAAAGAGTCCATTGTGGGAATAGAGTTTAAGGTGATCTGGATCGACATCACCGCCCTGACCGGTGGCGCCGCACAGTTCGGAAACTACCTGAACGATAAGGGCGGGCAAAACAACTATCACCAGGAAATGCTGCAGATGGCGACTATCCAGAACACGCTGTCTGACATGGTCATCAACTACCAGGATGGGCTCGCGAAGACGATTACGGAGGTGCAGCAGGATGTGGGGAAGTTTTTGACTGTGTGCCATGCGGGGGGGTTTACGCAGGTATTGTTATACCTAGCATAATACCTCGGAGCGGGGACACACACAATCACTCGCGACGTGCCCGATTAATATGTCATCGGCTATCACTCGTCTCGGAGAGCAGAGCGAAGCTAGAGAACGCACCGCTCCGAATAGCGAAGCTACTCTCTACCGAACGAAGCTAGAGAACGCACCGCTCCGAATAGCGAAGCTGCGAAGCTAGAGAATGCACCGCTCCGAATACGGAAGCTACTCTCTACCGAACGAGGCTAGAGAACGCACCGCCCCGAATAGCGAAGCTACTCTCTTCCGAACGAAGCTAGAGAATGCACGCTCCGAACAGCGAAGCTACTCTCTACCGAAGCTAGAGAATGCGCCGCTCCGAAACAGCGAAGCTACTCTCAATCGAACGAAGCTTATTCGCCTGGAGGTCACTAGAAAGAAAGGATACCAATGGTCCGGAGGCAGAAGCCGCGGGGCAGATGCATAAAGGATACCGTTGGTCCAAGTATAATCTAATGACGGTAAAGACGATACAAGGATCGGGAGATGGAGGCCTGCGGTAGTTGCGAAGGAAAAGGCATGGGTTCGAAGGTGGTACGGGAGCTCTAGAGAAAAGCGTAGATAGATAGAAGTATCTTGTTAGAGCAAAGACGAAGGTATAAAGACCTTGGGTTTCTTCGAGGGTAGAAAAGGCATCAACCTTCTCAGCGAGGAGAACAAGCCTTAACAATATACGCATTGGAAAGCCTATTCTTTTCGTTCAGAATCTTTACATGATTTTTCCACATCCCGAGTAAAGCTCCCAACCTGCCATAACCGAAGCAAGTCCCGAAACGAGAACGGATACTACTTTGACTGGCAAACATGGAGTGACACTCCCGGTGTGACAGGTATGTTGACGGGGGGGGGATTTGAGCAACGCTAATAGGGGATAGAGGATCACGGGGTCCCTGCCAGACCAGGTAAAAACCATCCTCGACCAGCTGAAGCTGTTTATCCTCGGCTCGACGCTGTCACTGAACCACGCGGTCATCGCTAAAAAGTCCAACATTTCTTCCCCAGTGCGGCCACCTACGCAAGCTAACCTTTCCCAGCCCCGGCATCAGTGCTCTCGACATCTCCCACCTCACCCCTCGGGTGCAGTGTGGTGGCTACGACGGCAGCGGCCTCTGCGACCACTGGTATTACGACGGCCATTCGACATACACCATCGAGAACATGGACAGTGCGTCTTCCCGACCCCGCATCCAGCGCCTGCTGACAATGTAGCACCCGGCGGCGAGCACTACGCCTCACTAAACCAGAAGATCTTTGCGAATGGTTGGGCGACGCCGCAGAGTTTTTACAAGAGCGACGACGGCTGCGCGACCAAGGGACCGTATCTCGACGACAATGGGAATTTACGGTGTGCCGTACGCATCCCCCCCACTCACAAGATCAAAGGTTTAGGCTGATTGTGGTAGTTGGGACTCGTGCATTGTACAGCAACGAACCAGAACTTTGCGATCGGCAGGAACCCGGGCGTGCAAGAGTTTACGGATTGTCCGGACTCTAGTACGTGGTTGAGGGACGTCCATAACCGGATTTCGGACTTCAATTGCGTGCCGTGCTTTTGTTTTGTTTTAATCATACTGTATTCACTCTATTTAGAGTTTTTTTTTTTTTTTTTTTTTTTTTGTTTGAATCATAATGTATTCGGCCGCTTGCGGCCATGACATAACATACACCTTTTCCTCCACACCTCTCCAGTGTGAACCTTGGGTGTCCCCTCGGTCCTCTTGGGTCCAAGTCGTGTGCTTCCTGTCTTCTTGCCCCCAATTTCTATTTAGAATATGACAGACCCCTAATCCCCGACGCCTCCGGGCAAGCCGGCTAGATGGCGAAGTTCCGCAACTGCTACCCATCGTCCCCTCCAACAGAAAAAAAAGTAAAAAGATTGATGAGAGCATAAGAAAAGAGAAGAACCAACAAGAAAGACCACCAATCGATAAGAAAAGAGAAGAATCAAAAGCAAGACCACCGATCCAAAGACCCTGGAAGAACCTCACTCCTGCACTTACTTGAGCGGGAACTTCCAAATGTTGTTTGCCGCCAGGAAGTCCATCACTGCTTGATCACACTTTGCAATAGAAAACAGCTCAGAGACCGGTACATGCCGGCACCTGCCCGCTTTCCAGCCCATTGCCTTCCCCACCGCTTTCCAGAGCACTGTCTGCTGAACTTTCCACCAGCTGAAGTGGCGAAAGAGGTGCTCCCACGTCTGGGTTGTCGTCCCCAACCACCAGCACTTGTCGTCTTCTTGGTGTCCAAAGTGTTTCCGGTATACTCCCATAGGCACATGCTTCGACTTTAGTCGATAGAACCTGGTTGCCAAAGGCTTCACACTTGTCATTGGGATGGGCCTCTTCCTTCAGGCCTTACACTTCAGTCTGTAGCCGAAGAGCTTCCAGCATGTGTCAGCTTCCCACTGTGTCTTCGCCGTTGAACATCCCTGGGAGATCCCTCTAGCTCTATTCGGAGCTGAGGTGTATATTCGCTCATGTACTGTGTACCCTTGGCCTTCTCCTGGCTTGTTCCCCAGGTGGTCGGCCTCTTGGTTCCCAGCGATACCTGAGTGCCCAGTGGCCCATTGGATGACGACTTGGATGCCAGGGAGGTGGAGTGCTCCGGCATGATCGTTGATTGCTCTCACTAGGTACTGCCCTGGCCCTGAGTCCAAGTGCACTGTCTGTCTGATATCTGCCTGGGAATCACTGAAAATCACCAATATTGTGACTCTGAGTGCCTGCAGTGCCTCCGCTCATGTGACAGACTTTTGAAGTGCGATTCTGATTTCCCATATCTCAACATCGAACACCTCCATTGTTTCTGTGCCAAGGTAGCTGTGTAAGACTGACCAGCCATCTCCATTTTCACACACTGCAATGGTACCTCCTTTCCCATCATCCGTTTGAGATCAGTCTGTCCAATACATATTGGTACCTGATCCAGCTTTTCCTCCTTTGTCTTCCACCCATCGCTCGGCTGCTCTCTTACCTGCGACGACGTCGTCCAGTATTATAGTCTTCACCTCTGGCTCCTGACCAGGATTTGGCCAGCATATGGCCTTCTCTGTCCAGCCACAATCGGATTCTTTCTAGACTACTGTGTATATTGGTGTCCCAGAGGTGGGGCGGTCATTCAGCTTCTTCAATCTGGATCCCTCGTATGCATTTGCTAGCCTCACGGCAAATGGTTGTTGTCTGGAGTCCAGAACTACTGGTGCTGGCATAAGCCCTAAATCTCTCATGAGTGCGCCTCTTGGGGTTGTGGGCAACACGCCCAGTGTCAATCTGGCTTGTGCATTTAGGAGTAGTTGAAGGTCGTCTGGTTGGCCAACTTCCCTCCTATCACACCTGAGCTCGCCCCGATACAGGGCGATGGCTTTGGCGCAGGCTATTTGGACAGCTGTCATGCTCTCTGGTACGACTCCATACAGCTTCGTAAGCGTCCAGGGTCTCACTTCGACAGCCCTGGCGTTCTTCATGCAGTGGTTGTGGTGCTCTTTGAACGTCAAATTGGCATCCATCCAGACGCCTAGCCATCATGTTGCCTCTCTGATAAATCAGATGAAGCCTTTACCAACTATTATCTTTGAACTCAGTTCCGGCTGATGATGCTTCTTGTGGTATTGTCTGCACGTAAAGAGTGCCGTTTCGGTTTTTGTGTTGTCCAAAGCTAGCCCTCGACTGTCAGTCCACTGGAGGCTCTTTGGTGCGCATTCCTCGAGCTTCCTATCAACCATATTCACATCTTTTCCAGTCACGATCCAAATGACATCATCCACCAAAGAATGACACTCAGCACCCACTTTCTCCCCCTTCACAATTAGTCAGGCAGTGTAAATTGCGAATCAGATCGGTCATACAGGTGATCCTTTCGTAACCCCTGCCTCTACCGGCTGTCCCTGTATGCCCTTGCCTTTTAAACCTTCCACAAGGACATCTCTGAAAGAAATTCATGTGTCCAACGTATGAGATCTCCATCAATATGTTTCACCTTCATTACATTGCCCAGACTCCCTTCGGCAATACTTGTGAAGGCCGCTTTGATATCCAAGGGAAGTATGCCAACTATATTGCCATGTTACCAGGCATGATGCACTCTATTGATCATGATGGCTGCTGCATCTGTGGCGGACCGTCCCTTTCTGCTGCCAAACTGTCCATCGTTCAATATGTCAGGGCGAGTACGGGCTGGTAAGGCCTTGTACTGGCTGGTATGTCAATTTGGGTTGGTATGGTTGCACACGAGAATAAGTGATAGAGTATGATTGTATGTAAGTAAGAAAATTGCTGCCATACGATGGCAGCCGTGCAGAGTCAACTTAAGGTTGGTGCTTACTCAGCCTTGGCTTCTCGCCTTGCCAGCAGCCGAAACCCTAACCATGAAGGCCTGACCCCTGCCATTACATCATCCTCCTCTCCCGGCGCAGACCTCCTGGGATGGAAAATATATATACATGAAGAAGATGTAAGATCCAGGTTTGTGCACCTTTGTATACGCCTCACACAGAATCATAAGTTACACAACCAATCAGAGCCAATCAGGCAACCTTACGGTGCATTCGGTGCACAGGGAATTCCACCGCCAGTGGTAGACGGTAAAACCCGTGCCGACACCATTTGTTCCAGGCCGAAATCCATAAGAAGAGAAGAATCAAGAAAAGGGGAAACTCAAAATGCGCCAATTTCGGCCAAGTTCCTCCATATCCTCCAGATCCTTCGTTAGTGGTTGTCCAATAACCTTCGGAGTGTATCTGTGTTCTCCCGATGGAACCCGGCCACTAGCTCTTGAGGATTCTTGAGGTTTTATCCGGGCTCCCAGCTGGTTCAAATGTAGTCGTAGCCTGGCCACTGAACCAAGCTGTGGAGACGTCGATAACGTCGTTTAGAGTCAAGGATTCATTCGACCTCCCATTCGTCAGAATTGTCGACAATTGTCGGCTGAGACTCTGATGGCGGATAGCCGGCCATTGGGGGCATGTATGAGTCAAGTGGACAAATGTGGAAGAGGTCATGAATTCGCATCGTTCTCGGAAGGTCTAGTTTGCAAGCATTCCTGTTGATAACCTTACTCAGTGTATATGGGCCTGCTCTGTTATAGTCCACATTCTCAGACGGCCTTGTCGTACTGATGTTTCTTGTAGAGAGCCAAACTTTATCCCCGACCTCGAAGGTGAGTTCTTTGCCTCCAGCATATTGGGCCTGCCGCTCCTGGGCTTCGAGTAGGTTCTTGCAGAGCTTTGGTGTGTCTCAGCTAGTACCGCCGTCATCGCGTCTGCTTGGATCTCTGACCTCATGTTCGACTGGGCCTTTGGGGCCTTGAACAGCTGGGGTGGATGGTAGTTGCAATTGGCCCAGAAGGGAGTCATCCTCGTTGAGTGGTGCACGGAGTTGTTGTATTCAAACTCGGCCAATGGGAGACGCTTAACCCAGTTATCCCGCTCATAGTTGCAAAAGGCTCAGAGGTACTGCTCCATCGTCTGGTTCTGCATCACCATCTGGCCGTCCGTCTGTGGGTGGAAGGCTGTCGAGAGTCGGCGATCAGTGCTCCTTTGGGAACATACCCTCGTCAAGAATCGGCTCGTAAATTGGCCTCCTCGATCAGAGATGATGTTGTCGGGTATGCCCTGCGTGCAAATGACATGCTCGAAGAAGAGCCTGGGCAGTTCCAGTCAATTGACGTCCTGTCTGCACAGCAGGTAGATCACCATTTTGTTGTGCCAATCGACAATGACTAAGATTTCCGTATACTCGGATGCAGTTGATTCCGGCGAGTCGGTGACAATATCCATTGTGATGCCTTTCCAGGGCCGTGTCCGGGGTGCCAAGGGCATCATTGTGCCATGCCCAGCGTGCCGTGGGACCTTGATGCAGTGGCAAACTTTGCAGTCCCTGACGTACTTCCTTATGTGTACGTCCATTGGGGGCCAATAGAAGTCCATAGAAACTAGTTCAGTAATCTTAAGGGCTCCGAAATGTCCTGATTCAGAGCTATCATGGAAGTGACTCATCACACTAGCGCGAAGCATTGCGTCTACGGGAACATATATCCTCCCTTCGTAAGTTAGTGCTCCGGCGACGACCTGCTATTGGTTATTATCGTCGGGGGTGTTTGACATGGGCGAGTCGACCATCTTTGCATTCACGTCAATTGCCAATGTGTAGAAAGACAAAACCTTCTGAATCGCCGGTAGGAGATCATCGTACGGTTCAACTTCATGTGTATTGGCCCTCACTGCCAGGGTTTCCAAAAGTCGGCCAATTGGCTTCTTGTAGCCTTGCTCGTAGTCGGGCTGTCGGCAGGGTTTTTGACGCCTTCCAAATATTCGATGCTGAAGCCGTAAGTCGAGTGAATTTCCGACTACCTAGCTTGTTGCCGTGAGAGCACTTTGGAAGTTTGGAAATACTCAAGGTTCTTGTGGTCACACCGCACTGAAATCTTGTGCCTGGCTCCTTTGCAATAGTGACGCCATTGCTTCATGGTCTCGATGATGGCAAGGAGCACGTTGCCGTATGTATTGTAGTTCTGTTCCGCTGGAGAACACTACCACAAGTAAAAATTGACTGGTCAAAGGGTTCCAAACTCGTCGAACTGGTTCAGGATCCCTGCGATCGCGAAGCCGCATGCATCAGTCTGAAGGATGATCGGCCGTACCGGGTCAAAGTGCTGTTGAATCGGTGCGTCTGTGATGGCGCTCTTGAATTTTCGGAGTGTGAGTTCAGCGTCTCTCGGCCATTCCCACCTCGACTTCCCGGGTGACTTTAAAAAATTTGATATGGGTGCCGTTACCTTGGCATATTTCCGGATGAATATCCGATGGAAGTTTGTGAATCCGAGGAGAACCCGCACGTCCTTGATCGACGCTGGGGTCGCCCAATCCTCGATCGTTGATATGCGATCCGACTCCATGCTCACACAATCTGCACTGATAACAAAGCCGAGGAAGCTGATATGCGATACTCCCAATTGGCACTTCCCTGCCATGCAATAGCGTCCGTACTCCTGGAGTTGCTGCAGCCCCTTTCGTATGTGCCCTTCGTTTTTCTTCTCATTGGTGCAGTAGATGAGCATGTCATCAAGGTAACAGATGGTGTAGTCGTCAATATAGGGCCGCAGACAGATGTCCATGTACGCCGGAAATGTGGCCGGTCCATTCTTCCAGCCAAAAGGCATGACACGATACTCGAACTGGCAGTATCGAGTTTGACATGCCGTGTTGTACTCATCTCCCTCTTTGATTCGCCTCAGGTGATAGGTACCGTGGAGGTCAAGTTTTGTGAAGAATCTGCCACCACCAACGCGGTCAAGAATTTCTGAGATAAGTGGAAGGGGGTGGCAGTTCTTAATCATGCCCGTGTTCAGAGCTCGGTAGTCCACACAGAGTGTCAGGCTGTTGTCTTTCTTCTTTGCGAATAGTACCGGCGCTGCTGCCGGTCATGGCAACCGTTGTATAAACCCATTGGCTAGGTTCGTCTCGATGAAGGCCTCTGGAGTCCTGAACTCAACCTCCGACAGGTTATCGATCCGCCTGTACGGCAGCTTGTGCCCGGGCTCCAGATGAATCGAATGGTCAATCATATGGTGCGGTGGGAGTGTCTCTGCCTTCGCCTTGATAAAGACCTCCAGCAATTGTCAGTATTTGGCAGGGATGTGCCCATTGTCGTCTGTAGGCACCAAGTCCGGTGCCCGCCACTCTCCATCAGTATATGTTAGCTGGGCGTTCCAAGTAAGGACTTAAATGGAGGATGGTAGGGATTCCCCGGAGTGGAGAATTCCGCCAGCCCCTCAAATTGGAATATGACTGTGGCGTCCCATCCTCCCTTTGTGGCTTGGCGGCTGCTAGCAGTCATTCAAGGACCGTCACTGTATAACTCTTCTGTCGCAACTACTTCCGCTGCTCCTGTTTGCAGGGTCTGTACCAGGAGCTTCCCGCACCTTCGGTGATGCCTGCCATGGTAGCACCCAACATCCCTGTACAATTGTCAGGTTGTATGATGAAAGCTTTGGGAATCTCGTTGCTAGCTATGAGACTCAAATGCGGTGGCTCCACACATCTGTATGTCTTGAGACTTATTCTCATCACTGCCCTGCGGCAGAGAGCCCTGGCCCTCCGCCTGCGCATGTTCCGATGTGACATTGGTGGCCGCCGGTGTATTTTCCTCGCCGCTTGGGGTACACAGAGAATGAATTCGACCAGAATTCCAGTCGATGTCCGGGTTTCTCACCTTGAACCAAGGCAAGCCGGGCACTAAGTCATATAGTATCATCGGAACGACTAGCACCTCCGATTCATTAACTGGAGCCAGGTGCTGAAATTACTGAACCGAGAAGCTTGTGTTCAGCTCTTCTTCGCAGACATCATCATTTGACTATTGAGGCCCTGGGTGGAAGTGAATGCAGGTTCGTGTTTAAGGCAAAGTAGCCTAAGCTGCCTCGGTGCCATGAAGATGCTTGTTGCACCGCAATTAATTAGTGCTCGAACACGTAATATCTCACCGTGTCGATCCTAAATTTGTACTGCCTGAATGATGTGTGATGAATCTGGTTTCTGTGTACCACATAAGTATAGACTTGAAAAGAGAGCCCTGGGTGGCTCCAAAATAACTCTCGATTTGAGGGCTAATCAGTGGGGTTGGATCTCATCTATTGTTGCCACCACCGCCCTCGTTCCTAACATCTACAGCCCTAACTCCTGATCATCCATCCTCTCCCGCTGGGCTTGGTGCCGGGAGAGGTATTTGAGTTTTTTGACTGCTGGGAGTCGAAGGATTTTTGAAGTTTCACCATGTGACCGCCTCCACCTGAGTTGGAGTCGAGTTCGGGCATATTTGGTCTGCTGCACCTTGTGCAGTGGTGAGTCTCATGTTCTTTGTTTCCGCACCGTGTCCACTGCTGGTTGGCCTTCCGGTTCTCAGGGACGTCTTTTGAGGTCCAGGGTGCCGGCCATAAATTGGAATGATTGCTTCCTCCGCTGGACTTTGCGTATTTTCTCCATTTGCCGCCACCTCCGCCTGACAATGTCCCGGTCTGTATGGCTTCTGATGGTTCAGAGATGGACAGCCGGTAGATTTGCTTTCCGCCTTTGTTTGACGCATTTGGCTGTGTCTGTTGGTCACCGGGTTACTTTCCTTCATTGAGGGTGCGCGCGACCTCCGAAGCTGTGGCCTTCTCGAATAGCTCACCGACTGATTCGAATCGTCCAGATTGCAGGTTCATCAGCCTGTCATTGTTTTTGAGATGTTGCCGCAGGCTTCCCCAGGCCATATCGTAGCGTACTATCTCCAGCTCCAGTAAATTTCATCCGCCCTGCCTCCAATTAGCTTTGATAGGATTTGCATAGGTTCTAACAGGATTGTTTCCCAGTTGAATATATTCGTCCAACATTTTCATCACTGCACAATTGCGACCGTCTTTGTCTCCGTAGATCCGTTAGATCACTTCCCCGAAGAGGTCGAAATTCTCCATCCATGGATCTGAATCCGCCCATATGTCGCTAGCCCATTCGGCCGGGTTGGTCATGGAGTATGCCGCTGGGTAGGATCACAATGGTTACCCCATGAATCGAGAAGAGAGATTACATGATGCACTTGATCCTGTCCGCCACCTGGGAATGGATGCTTGTGAGAGTTGAAATTGTAGTGTAGCGTGTCGAGAAACTTGTCTAACTCCTGTGCTCCTCCGCAGAATTGCATGAGGGCGACCATGTTGAAAATCTTGGGTTTCGCATAGGTGGCAGTCTGCTGTTTGGTGCATTCCAAGGCCAGTCGCTCTCTTTTGATGTTCAATCAATGTTTCTCAGCTCTCAACCAATCGGCTTGCTGATACATCATGGCTTTGATCAATTTAATCTGCGCCAACATCTCTTGGATGTCTTTTTCAGTGATGGCTGATCTGCTGGTATCGTAGCCACGAATGCGTTTAGGGTTTTCGGCATCTTTGTCCTCGTCGTCGTCATCGACTTTCACATTGGTTTCCAGCTCGACCATCGGGGTGATAGTGATTTCACGTCTCAGTGTTTGTCGGCTTCCCAACGCAAAGGCTGCTGCTTGAACAGTCTCGTCACCCCCACGATCATCAGTGACGCGTAATTTAGTTTTGATAGGTATCTTGGGGGGTATCTTCATGCTAGTGAGTATGGAAATGAATTATTCGAGTGTATTTGAGAGTTTTCCTAGGGTGCTGCATGTGTTGAATACGTACCAGACACGACAATAAAAGGGGTAAATATCACAAATTCCCATGAGCGAAACATAACCGCTGACTGAAAAGCGATTATAGTATAAGGGCGAGTATGGGCTGATAAGACTTCGTACTGGCTGGTATGTCAATTGGGGTCGGTACGTTTGCACACGAGAATAAGTGATCAAGTATCATTGTATATGAATAAGATAATCACTGCCGTACAATGGCAGCCGTGCAGAGTCTACTTAAGGTTGGTGTATACTCAGACTCGGCTCTTAGCCTTGCCGGCAGCCGCAACCCTAACCACCAAGGCCTGTCCTCTTCCGTTACACAATAGCCCTAGCCTCTCCACATCGTCTGACAACGGCTCTGCATCAACTTCCTCAACAAATTTTTCCATGCAGCTGAGCAGTGATATGGTGCAGTAGGTTATGAGCTTTGTATAGTCATCTTTGTCACGCTTGCGAATCACAACTGCACTGGCCCGCATCCAGGCTGCTGGATGCAGTCCTGGGCGCAGGCCCGCCTTTGCAAGGCTTACGATCCTCTCTGTGCCCCACTTCCAGAGCCAGCGAATAGCTCCAAATGTCATCTTGTCTGGTCCTGGTGCTATCTTAACTGATCGCAAGTGCAGGGCTTGCTCACCTACTTGCTCGGTTACTCACTTATCCGCACATGCTGGTGAAGATATCTCATAGTAGTGGTCATTGTCATTTTGAGGGAATGACTCCCACCTCAGCATCTCCTTCTTCTCCATGGCAGTGTTTGCATGCTTACCCTCTCTGTCCATCCGAGCCTCCACTGTCACGCCAGCCCAAGAGTTGACATATTTTGCTGTTGTCCAAACCTCAGCTTCTCTAAGGTTCTGCAGGTATTCACTCCATATTTGGCATTTGAATTTCTGGATCGACTTCTGGAACTCTGCGTTTGCCCAGGCTGCCGCCTCTGAATTTCGTCCCCTTCTCTTGCCTTGCCCAAGAATCTTTCTTTTCTCCATAAGGTCGCAGTTCCACCACCTCTTCAATTTTGTTCAGATCCTGATTTTCCTTTCCGTTGCGTGAAGAACCTTGCTCAGTGTCTCCTCACGCGATATGACCTCCTGCTTCACCTCGTCCTTCGTGCAGTGGTCGGCATGCAGGTACGCTCTCTCCTGGGCTAGTCCCATTCAGAGCTCTTTTGTTGTCTTCACGTCCAGCGGCGTCATTGCAGCCAAAATTGACCGTATTACACTCTCGTGGTCTGCCTCCTCCGGCTTGGGTCGGTCGACTTCCCATTCTATAATTTGGTGGTCAGAGCCAGTGGCGAGGGCGGCAGCCTGTATGGACCATTTCGTTAAACTTTCCATTTCCAAATTCCAGTCTATTTTCATTGATCACTTCCTCCCAGAAGATCGTATCCCGCTGCACTCGGATTCCTGGATCCCATTGTGTGCGGTGTACGTTGCAGTCTTCTGCGAGGATGGTGCCACCCTGCCAAGTCACTCTCCACCAATTGCATTTTCGGGCCGGTCTCACTCCTGACTGCACATCTCTTTGATCGTAGATATAGACCATCCTGATTTTATTCTGTCCTCTCCTTCTGACGTCAGTGACAATAATATCATTATTTGCACCCCTGTTTAATTCCGTCGGCTCATCAACCACCAGGCCACTTGTGACACCGGGAGCGTCGCCCCAGGTTCACAGGTCAAAGTGGTAGCGGTACTCGGTTCAGGACTTGCTTCGATTGCGGCGGTTTAGGAGCTTCGCTCAGGATGTGGAAATAAGTAAAAGATTCACAACGAAAAGAATGGCTTTCCAAATAAGTATATTGTTAAGGCTTGTTCTCCTCGCTGAGAAAGTAATCGATGATCTGATGCCTTTCTACCCTCGAAGAAACCGAAGGTCTTTATACCTTTGTCTTCGCTCTTAACTACTATTTACACTCTTTACTCTAAAACTCCCGTACCTCAACTACTTTTGCAACTACCGCCGGTCATTCAAGCCATTGCCCTTAACTTCACTACTGCAGAACTCTATCTCCAAGGCCCATCGTATCTTAACCATTAATAGATCATACTCGGACCGCTGGTATCCTTTATGGCATTAAGTCTGCGGTTCGTGCCTTCCAGACCGGTGGTATCCTTTCGATCTAATTAACCTCCAGACGAGTAGGCTTCGTTCATATGAGAGTAGCTTCGTTGTATGGCGCGGGGCATGTTTTTAGCTTTCGTTGGGTAGAGAGTAGCTTTCTCTAGCTTTCGTTGGGTAGAGATTAGCTTTCCCTAGCTTCGTTGTTCGGAGCGGTGCGTTCTCTAGCTTTCGTTGCGTAGAGAGTTTCGGAGTGATGTATACTCTAGTTTTCATTGCATAGAGAGTTTCGGAGCGACTCTATTCTTGCTTCCCTCTGGCCAGAGCGGTGCACTCTAGATTCGTTTACCAGAGAGAAACTTCGCTGGTCGAGAAGCGTCGCTGGTCCAGAAGCGTCAGTGTTCGGGAAGCTTGGCTGTTCGAGAACTTCGCAGTTCGAGAAGCTTCGCTCTGGCCTCCGAGACTAATGACAGCCCATGGCGTCGCGAGTGATCATGTGTGTCCCCGCTCCGAGGGTATTATGTTAGGTGTAACAGTACCCCCTCTCTTAGAGAGTTCATCTCTGAACGACCTTATTGCTCCTTGCCTTTTGGTGATGTATGATCCAGCGCGCCCAAGAAGTGCTTTCGAGAACCACTAAGTTAGTGGGCCTGCACAGACCATTTCGCTTCGACCGCTTGCTGTGACATGCAAGCAAAGTCGACCAATCAAGTTGCTTACCTCCATCTGAATCATGGCAGCAAGCAAGGTAGGCCAATCAGGTTGCTTGCATTCTTTGCTTTCTTTTCATATGATGATCTGGAAAAATCGTGACCCCGCGTGCCCTTAAAACCATAATCATCCTTCTCTTGATGTGGAAAAAATCATGACCCCTTGTGCCCTGAAAATCAAATCCTTCTCTTGATCTCTTGATTCCGTAAAATATGACCCCTTGTACCCAAAAAACCCAATCCTTTGTCAGGTGTCTTGCTAGCCGTTCAAAACCCTTCGTGGGGAAAAGGTACTAGCTCATCCGTCTGATTCTGCGATCCTTCGCGGCCTTAAGATTCCGCTGATGATACTCCTTCAACAACCCTTTGTCCTCGAAGTTCTCATAAGGTTCTTCCGTCCAATCTGCTTCGTCGGGGTATCCCTTCCACCTAACCAGGTATAAAACTTGTTTCCGTTCTTTGCTATACTGGCTGCCCATGACTTCCTCAACTTAGTAGCCTGTTTCGTACTCGTAGCCATCTACATCATAATCAAGCTCATTCTGCTCACTGGCTGAAACAAGCTCGGGTGGTGATCTAGTAGGGTTGGTGGCGAGTCGGTACGGTTCGATGAATGATACATGAAAAGCATTGTGAATTTGCCATCGATTCGGTAGCTCAAGCTTAATCGCTGTGGGCGTGAGCACCTTCGAAGCCATGAAGGGTCCGTGAAGCTTCGCATCTAATTTCTTAGGCAGCCTTCTAGTTTTGAGGTTCTTCCCATTTAGCATAACTGAATCGCCAACCGAGTACTTCGGAGGTTCTTTTGTATGTGTATCGTGGTACTTCCCCATTGTCTCCCGTGCATGATCTAAGCTCCTACAGCACAATCTATGCACACTGGTCATCCAGTCAACGTAATTCCTAGATGCTGGAATGTTTGCTTCTGCTTTGATGGGCCAATTTGTTCGAGGATCGAACCAAAAGTTTGCAAAGAATGGTGATATTCCTGTAGCGGTGGTAAGAGAGTTATTGTAGGCATACTCTGCCATCGGTAACATCTCAGACCAATTATTCTGCTCATAATTGCAGTAATTCCGCAGATAGGATTCCAGTATTTGGTTGACTCTTTCCGTTTGCGCATCCGTTTGAGGGTGGAATGGCGAAGACATCTTTAGTCTAATATCAACAGCTTCGACTAGAGCTTTCCAGAACGCGGAGGTGAACCTAGAGTCACGATCTGACACTGTGTTCGATTGTAGGCCATGAAATCTCCATACTTCTTTCAGGAAAATTCTGACCAAGTCCGTAGCTGTCTTCTCACAATCTTTCAATGGAATGATGTGTGCCATTTTCGTAAAACGATCGACGATAACCCATATCGATGAGCAACCGTCTGACACTGGTAAATGGATAGTAAAATTCATAGATATCGAATCCCGTGGGTAGTATGCTAATTCGAAAGGTTGGAGGAGTCCGTAGCAAGCATGACGAGCTGCATTATGACTCTAACACTCTGGGCATGAACAGACATAATCTTCGATGAATTTCTCCATTTCCAGCCAAAAGAAGTTTCGTCTGACCAGCTCGATTGTTTTGTCCTGTCCCATATGTCCTGCCACTTTCTCATCGTGCTCCGCTTCCAGTATATCTTTCTTCAACTGCAATCATCCGGAATCTACAGTTTGCCATTATAATAAATGGCTTCTTTTTCGAAAGAGATGTCTGGGCTAGGATTGCCTTCCATCACTCACACGTACTCTTCTTGCCATGCTGCACCGCTATTTGCGGTGCTGAACCCTTCGTGTAAGAGCTCTGAAGTGAACTTAACTACTGGAATCACTGTCAACTTTGCAGAAGAAATCTGAATTCGTTCACCTCGTAACTTCATCGCCGTCACATGCACTGTCTTCCCTTCAGCAGTTACCAACTGATCGGGTCTCAGCACGTGGGGGATTGGCTGATTTTTGTTTCCTTCGGCACTATCCCCCCCTTTTGTAGGGCGGTACTCCGAACGCCTAGATACAGTGTCTGGCTTGCTGTTCGCACTCCCTGGCTGGTCAAATATGTTGAAA
The DNA here is from genome assembly GCA_015178995.1 of Trichophaea hybrida. Taxonomy (NCBI): domain Eukaryota; kingdom Fungi; phylum Ascomycota; class Pezizomycetes; order Pezizales; family Pyronemataceae; genus Trichophaea; species Trichophaea hybrida. Next base: position 103,265 of record WHVE01000109.1, read on the forward strand.
TCATAACCTGCCAGTTCTTGTGCCCACCGAAGCTTGTCGTCGATTCAATATCTTTGTCGTTGGAAATAATTCGAGATTCTTGTGATCGGTGTACACACTCATTGAATGAGCGGCCCCTGTGTGATAACGTCTCCATTCGTTGAATGCAGATACAATCGCGAGCATTTCCTTGTCGTGGATTTCGTGAGTTATCTCAGCTTTGTAAATCATTCGTGCGTCATAGGCGATAGGGTGCAGTCGTCGATCAATGATTTGGGAGAGAACTGCACCGATTTCAAAATCACTTGTATCAGTCTCAATTACTACGGGCCGAACAGGCTCGAAATTTCGTGATATTGGTGCCTCAATAAAGTACTTCTTGATCGGGTCAAAGGCTATCTGATTTCGTGGATTTGCTTTCCAATCAAATGTTTTGTTGGTTTTCTTGGATAGCTCCGTTAGAGGATACCATATCATTGAAAATCCTTCGATGAAGCTTCGAATAGAAGTTGGCGAACGTAAGGAAAGACTGGACGTCTTTCACAGACTTCGTAATCTTCCATTGAGGAATAGTGTCAATCCTGTCTTCAGCCATGCTGACACCTTCTCCCGATATGATATACTCAAGGAATTCAACATATTTCTGGTGCCATTCGCACTGAGCGGGTGCTATAGCCAAATTGTTTTACTGTAATCGAGGAAGGACTTCTCTAGTCAATTGTACATGCTTTTCTTCGTATTCTGTATAGAGGAGGATATCATCTATATAGACCACTACTGCATGATCAATTAGATCTCGCAGGATCTCTTTCATCATATTTTGGAATGTAGCTGGCACGTTCGCCAGTTCGAAGGGCAACACTAGGTATTCATAATGTCCATATCTTGTACGAAACGCTGTCTTCCACTCGTCACCAGGTTTACTTTAAATGAGCTTGTACGCAGCCTTGAAATCAATCTTGGTGAAAATCCTCAATCGAGCAACCCTGTCTCTGAGTTCGTGCATAAGTGGCTTTGGGTATCTGTTCATAATCGTCACATGATTAAAGCCTCGGTAATCCACCCACAACTGTAAGCTTCTTCCGTGCGGCTTTCGAAGAAAGAGTATGGGTGCACCTGCGGGCGACTTGCTAGGATGGATCTTTCCAGAATCGAGCATCTCTTGAAGATAATCCTTATAGACCGAAAGATCCTTCTCTGAGAGAGCGTAGATAGGACCCCACATAGGTTGTTCCCCATCTTTCAAGTCAATGGCATGGTCATAAGATCAATGAGGCGGAAGAGGGTTGGCAGTTTCTCCGTTGTAAATCGTTTGGAAATTTCAGTACTGCCATGGGATTGGCTCTACCCAATGGACCTCAATCTCATGTACCGCATTGACATTCATTGAACCAATAACCCCGATCCAACAAGGGTTTGTAACGATCTTCAAAATGGAATTATCATATCTGATTGAAAATGAAGAAACCGCTGCCTTTGTGCAATGTTGATGGCAGTGGATCGACGTGAACTGGACCTTGTCGTTTTCTGCTGTATCTCCACCGAGTGCTCCATGATTGACGATCCACCAGTAAGGTCATATGATATCAGACGAATCCTCCATGGAACCAATTTTGAAGGTTTCTTTGGTATAATATGATTCATACCGCAGAGTAATGGGGAAGGTATACTGCCAACCTGCTCCATCTACTCTTCCTCCATTTAAGTTTTCGACTATCTTTGGTTCCGTTCCAGTCACTAATGGAACACCATGCAACGCGGCCCACTGCTTCGACATCATGCCTATATCGTACCCCGTATCCAGGTGAACCTTTACATGGACGTTTGTCTTGTCTCGAAAGCTTGCAAACATGCATACTGTGGGTCTTGAACCTGTTTTCAGTTCAGGTGGGAGGTGTTTTGTTGTCTTGGGTTCAGGTTGAGGTGCACTGACCGCAGCCTTTCATTTTCAATCTTTTCGGGTTGAAACCATAATGCACTGCCTCTCGACACAGTGCCGGCCACAATGGGTCGTGGTAACTAATACGTAAATTCGTATGAAAATGAGGTTCGAATGAGACTATTCGAGTTCGAAGATATTGCTTGTCACACTTGGCTGCTATATAACCAGCATATTTCGAGTATTGAACTCATCCTAGGCACCCTGTCTTGAACAGCAGAAAAGATAATTTATTATTATCGAAAACCCATAAGCAATACCAATGACCTCATCGGTAAGGCCCAAAATGGGAAACCCAAAAGCAATACCCATGACCGCATTGGTAATGCCCAAAATGAAACCCATAAATTCAACACTGGAGGTGTCTGTACCCCCAAGTAGTGTTAGCAACGGGTCCGGGTTACCCGGCTGCGGTCCGGTTCGGAACCGGACCCGCAGCCTGGGGTCGGTTCTGGAACCGCCAAGAAACCGAACCGCCCAATCACAAACGGTTAAAAACCGGGACCGCACCGAAACCCGCCGGGTTTTGGCGTGTTTTACCTGCAGCAGAGCCTCATTTTTCATCGGCCCCAATAATCACAGCTTTTCTGCTTCAATTAAGTATTTGAGTTCTGATTGGACCGCGACATGTTATATACGTATATTATGCAATTTTTGACGCTCTTTCACGTCCCGGTCTCCGATTTGCGATACGATTAGTATTCGTTGAGTCGCTGTGAAATAAAGCCGAAAATACGTCCAAAATCGACTGTTTTTCGCAGCGACTCAACGAATACTAATCATATCGCAAATCGGAGACCGGGACGTGAAAGAGCGTCAAAAACTGCATAATCTACGTATATTACATGTCACGATCCAATCAGAACTCAAATACTTAATTGGAGCGACAGTTTTTGAGAAGAAACCCGCCAAAACCCGGCGGGTCCGGGTCGGTTCCGGTTCCGAACCGCTGATGGAACCGAACTGCCCAATCATAAGCAGTTCCGAACCGGAACCGACCCAGACCCGTAATTTGGAACCGTTGCTAACACTACCCACAAGAACATAGGAATGACCGCAATTCCTAGTTCCACGAAAGACAAAAGAAACACATTTCATCCGTCAATCTCCATACTGTCAGAGTCAACCTCATAAAGCACTCGAAAGCTAGAGGCTGCCGCTGGTGGTTTCGTGATTCCATGAGCCAGATTCATGGGCCTGACCTTCGAAGAAGAGGTCGTTACTTCTGGAGTAGAAGTTTCTACCTGACGCTTCTTATCCGTCTTCTTTTTGCTGGACGAAGCTTTGATTGCGTGCTTGCAGTATACCCATCGATGCTCCGAAAAACCGCAGTGCTTGCATTCGTTACGCTTGGTTCTTGCTTCCAGTAGAGAGTCGGGAATTCCTTTAAGGGCTACGTACTTGTCCGAATTGACAGGCTTAGTACCAGTCTTTGTTTGAGGTTTGTTGGTGTCCGAACTCTTTTCAGATCTCTTTCTTCCTTGATCCCCCTTGTCACCATCAACATCACGCTTCCGCTTATTCTTCTCATCTTTGGGTATGTGATTTTGGTGGTAGGGTTGGTTTTTGTCTTGCAGGCATCTCTCGTATGTGCGACCGACTTGTTTGAGTAGTGATTCATATTGGGTATCGTCGTTTGGTGTAAACATCGAAAAGGATAATCGTTCCTTAATGTCATTGTTGAGGCCACTGTATAAAGCCTCTCGCCATGCAATTCCGGATAAGCAGACTTGGTAGTTCAAATCCTCCATCTTTACGATGTAGTCTCAAATGTCTCCCTTGTACTGCAAATCCTTCATCTTTCGGTGGTTTTCCTTTTATTCCTCTGTATCGATGAATCGTTTCTCCATGCTGCTGATGAAAGCTCACCAGGTATCTACTTGAAAAAGCTTTTTTAGCTGATCCTCGTGGTAATTGTACCAACCTATGGCCTTTTCTTGGAGCAGAGTTCCGACGAACATAATCCTATCATCGTCATGGGTGTACTCGTCCTTGAAATACCTGAGATACCGATCCACACCTCGCATCCACTGGCGGTAGGACTCCGTCTTGTCCGTAGGATCTCCCTTGAACTTGTGCGGAAGTTTAATCTTTTGCATCTTTCCCGAGTTTGAGGGTCGTGGTGGTTACGGAGGTGCTGGCAGTACAGATGAGATAAAGGACGAGGTTCACTAGAGTCCGTTTCTCTAGATGGTGGAAGTGGTGGAAGATCATAATCTCCACTATCAGAAGAGCTAGAGCTACTCGAGCTGGAGCTGGAAGACTTGGAGCCACTTGGTGGATCTCCTCCAACGCCTCCTGCCCTGTATCTGTTGCCCTCAGGCCCGGGAGTCATAGCTTCTCTGACCCAAATTCCGGTACCATCTCTAACCGTATATCGAAGGTGGAATCCATCACAAGCTGGCTTCGTATCTCCTTCTTTTGGTATCAACACTGACTTGGTCAAAGAGCATACTGATCGTTTCATCTTTTCATCTGAGAACGTGGTGTATAAGGCTCTAGTGAACTACGTAAATTTCTGCTCAAAGTCCATTTTCATCCTTCGGTCTGCCGCCTTCCTCTCCCGTTCTGCGTTGTCCGCCTTTTTCTGTACATCCCTCTGTACATCCTGCATCTTCTTAGCCTCCGCTCAAGCTGCGGCATATAACCCGGACATCCGTTCACCATCCTCTCTGGCTTTGACTTGGATGGTTGCAAGTTCCTTTGATTGGTGATGAACTTGAAGGGCAAGGTGTTGTTGAAATTGTTCCCTTTTGTCGAGAAGATCGGAGAGAGTATTCCAGGCTTGACGGAAATGAAGGATGTGTTTGTTAAGACCTTTTCGGGGGTCTTCGTAGGCTTCGGTAGATTGGGCTCTCATAACAGAAAAAGCTGTTAGAACGTTTGCCGCAAACACTTGAGATTGAATCACTATGTCGAAATTCTTCTCAAATTCAGCCCTTTCTATCTTTTCCACTCCCTGGCAGATAGCGTCGTATATCTCATTCAGCCGAGTGATGTGCCCTTCGTAAGCTTGGGCCAACTCTTGGAGGGCGGTTCGTATTTCTTCTCCCGTGCTTCTTGAATGAGAGTGTCCATTCGTCCCAACTCCCCATCGATTCCTTCCAAACCTTCATAACCCAGTACGGAATATCGTTCTTCGTAATGGGTTAGTATTGTGTCACCTGCTTATTCTTATCGGTTGATAGAATCAACGGATTTTCCCTTCGAACCACAGTGTAGGTGTCCACAATCAGAATATCCGATCCAGCTGCGCGTTGGGGCATTATGTTTGTTCCAGGAAGCGACCGTTCGATAGGTAAATGATGTAACGAGCCTTATCTTCTCGGTGTAGCTGCATCGATGCCTCGTCGTCTGGATGTTCGGAGGTGTACGATGGCTATGGTTTTCGGAAGTGTACGACAAGTCTGATATTCGGAGGTGTACGAAGAGTATGGTCTTTCGAAGGTGTAAGACGAGTCGGGTGTTCGGAGGTGTAAAACAAAAAAGGGTTCTTCCTCAGATGAATATCTCTAATAACATTATAATGTAACACTAGGCGTGTCGCCCCAGGTTGACCGGTCAAAGAAGTAGCTGTACTCGGTTCGGGACTTGCTTCGATTGAGGCGTTTTCTGATCTTCGCTCTAGATGTGGAAATGACTAAAAGATTCACAACAAAAAGAATGGCTTTCCAAATAAGTATATTGTTAAGGCTTGTTCTCCTCGCTGAGAAAGTAATCGATGATCTGACGCCTTTCTACCCTCGAAGGAACCGAAGGTCTCAATACCTGTGTCTTCGCTCTTAACTACTATTTACACTCTTTACTCTAAAACTCCCGTACCTCAACTACTTTTGCAACTACCGCCAGTCATTCGAGCCGATGCCCTTAACTTCACAACTACCGCAGAACACTATCTCCCGGGCCCATCGTATCTTCACCCTGAATAGATTATACTCGGACAGCTGGTATTCTTTATGGCATTAACTCCGTGGTTCCTGCCTTCCAGACCGGTGGTATTCTTGCGATCTAATTAACCTCCAGATGAGTAGACTTCATTCGATGGAGAGTAGCTTTTTTGAATGGCACGGCGCATGCTTTAACTTTCGTTGGGTAGAGAGTAGGTTTCTCTAGCTTTCGTTGGGGAGAGATTAGCTTTCTCTAGCTTTGTTGTTCGAAGTGGTGCGTTCTCTAGCTTGCGTTGCATAGGGAGTTTCTGAGCGATGTATACTCTAGCTTTCGTTGCATGGAGAGTTTCGGAGTGACTTTATTCTAGCTTCGCTCTGGCCAGAGCGGTGTACTGTAGATTCAATCACCGGAGAGACACATTGCTGGTCGAAAAGCGTCACTGGTCGAGAAGTGTCGGTTTTCATGAAACTTCACTGTTCGAGAACTTCGCAGTTCGAGAAGCTTCGCTCCGGCCTCAGAGACGAGTGACAGCCGATGCCGTCGCGAGTGATCGTGTGTGTCCCCGCTCTGAGAATAGTATGTTTGGTGTAACACAACTCTCCATGCATACAGCCATCAAAACTCTTTGTCTTTTTCTTATATTGTATACTGAATGGCTCATTCTAAAACCACGTCTTTCTCTCGGTGGCCCTTGCAAGCATACAAAATCTGCCTGTCGTTTGACTCCCATCGCCAGCACCGCAATGATCGACTCATATGACCGAGCGCAGTTGTGTTGAATCGCTCTAATCATTGGTAGCCAGAGCACACATTTCAGTCTCAGTTTCGATCTTGGTCAAAGTCCAGGTCGCACTCTTGGCTGTAATAACATCTTTGGCCTTCTGCACTGCCTCCCCTTCCTCCACAACCACCCTCACCTCATATCTTCTTCCAACATCTGCCACTCCCGTGAGTCTGTGACCAAGAGTGGGTAAATGGACCCTTTCGTACATGTAGAAGTGAATGTTATTGGTGATGCAGTCGAAGTCGCGCTAAAGCTAACTACGTGAGTGACACGCAGAGCCGCACTGATGCAGCAGAGCCGCACACTGACATGACCGCCTGCATCACAACCTTCTCCAATCATCTTCGAGAAACCTCTCAAAGAAACAAAACACCCTGATCAAAAACCAAACATGCCTCCGCAACGTCTCTCGACCAGCCAAACAAAAGAAAACAATGGAGGTTCCCGTCTCGCCGCCACGACTGAGACACAAACAAACAAACAAACAAAATGTTTCTTCCAAAAAACGAAAATGAAACTTGCATCTCACGCCTTCTTCAATCTCACTTTCCTTTTCCCCTTTGGCCACGCGCCTATTTTCTTCCAATACTGCTTCACCGTCACTTTTGCTTTTGCCATATTCTCCTCTGGCTCCCATGTGTTATCCTTCTCGTCCCATCCTTTCCATTTCACTTTGTATTCCCAACCTGTTCGATCAGAGCTTGCCCAGTGATTTGAGATTGATTCGACGACATAACTTGTGCCAGTACGGCTATTCCGTACTGGCGCAGGCGGCGGACGCCATGCGACTCCAGAATTGTCCCTGTGGTCAACCTTGAGCCTGCTGACGTTAACAGTATCATGGATCGTGATGTCATTTGGAAGAACTAATTCGATGGCGTTTCTGCGTATTCGGAGTATCTCATTGGGCCAAATATAACGAAGAACCAGTTTGTGGCATGTTGGGTTAACGTTTGCATATGTGATTGTCAAGTCCTTTGTATCTAGAAATACCTTCGCACTGGCGGTGATGGCAGGGTCGATTGGGCATCGTGATTTATTTGCTTCGGCCATCTGTGCATCTTGGGCATCGCAGAGCGCAGCCCTAGCAACTAGTGTTAGCAACGGGTCCGGGTTACCTGGCCGCGGTCCGGTTCGGAACCGGACCCGCCGCCCCGGGTCGGTTCTGGAACCGCCAAGGAACCGAACCGCCCAATCACAAACGGTTAAAAACCGGAACCGAACCGAAACCCGCCGGGTTTTGGCGGGTTTTACCTGCAGCACAGCCTCATTTTTCATCAGCCCCAATAATCAAAGCTTTTCTGCTTCAAATAAGTATTTGAGTTCTGATTGGATCGCGACATGTTATATACGTATATTTTGCAGTTTTTGACACTCTTTCACTTCCTGGTCTCCGATTTGCGATACGATTAGTATTCGTTGAGTCGCTGTGAAATAAAGCCGACAATTCGTCCAAAATCGACTGTTTTTTCGCAGCGACTCAACGAATACTAATCGTATCGCAAATCGGAGACCGGGACGTGAAAGAGCGTCAAAAACTGCATAATCTACGTATATAATATGTCGCGATCCAATGAGAACTGAAATACTTAATTGGAGCGATAGTTTTTGAGAAGAAACCCACCAAAACCTGGCGGGTCCGGGTCGGTGCCGGTTCCGAACTGCCCATGGAACCGAACCGCCCAATCACAAGCGGTTCCGAACCGGAACCAACCCAGACCCGTAATTTGGAACCGTTGCTAACACCACTAGCAACTCCCAAAACACTCTGTAATCGTTCGACAAATTCTTGGCCTTGTAGTGTTTTCGCCGATTCATTGGTCTGTGCCCATTGGAGGTCTGCAATTAAGTCTAGCGGCAGAGGCGGTTCATAACCAAGGTCGAGTTCGAATCGTGTGTGCTTTGTCGAACGGTGTACGGAAGAATTATATGCATACTCGGCTAGTGGAATGTAGTCATCCCAATTGGCTTGATCATGAGTTGCGAAGCCTCCCAAATATCATATGACTATTTTATTCAAGTTCTCACAGAGACCATCCGTTTCTGGATGGAACGCCGTTGACATGAGCAGCTTTGTCTGCAGGATCCTTACAACCTCTCTCCAGTAGTCTGCTGTGAAGCGTACATTGGGGTCCGATACAATCTCCAGTGGCACTCCATGCAAGCGGACAATAACGTTGATGATTATGTGCGCAAAGGCCGGCGCGTCGATTGTTTTCTTCCAGGCTCGCCATTGTGCTCTCTTTGCCATGTGGTTGACAAACGTTACAATGCAGTCATGGCCATTTGCTGAGATCGGCAGGTCAGTGATACAGTCAATGCCGACCCTTTGCCAACGGCCTTCAGCTATAGAAATGTCTCGCAGGAGGACCATGGGTTTCCCGCTGCAGCAGTTGGTTCGATGGCATAAATCGCAGCCCGCAATGTATCGCTGTGTATCTAGCCATATTATCTTCCAGAAATATATGTCTTTCATGCGCAAGTATATTCGATCCGTGCCGAAGTGTCCCCCCGCTGGCATGTCGTGGGCTTCATTGAGAATTCGTCGCCTCATCGTCGTTGGAATACATAGCTGTCTCCACTTAGCGTTCCTCCCTGACTCTCCTTCTTCCTCCTTCTCATTTGCCATTGTTTCTTCAATTCTGCCCTTCTTCCTTGCCGTTGTTTCTTGTCTATCCTTCTGCCTTGCCCTTACGTTTTTTTCTGCCTCTCGTTCTTCTTCCTTGTCTTTTGTCCTTGTTTCTATTTCTTCTTCTCCGTTCTTCTTCCTTGACCTTGCATTCCTTCCCACCTCTTTCTTTTCTAAGTCATCAGGTAACCACAGTAGTCCATTCCGTTCCAAATAGAACCGTTGTGCTGACACCCATAATTTGCACTCCTCCATCGATGCGGTGGGCAGTGGGGGGCGCTGATTCGGGTTGGCCAAACAAGGTGCGATAGGCCTGAATCATACATCCTGAATTATTCCCGCCTTCATATCATCAATCTATTCTCCGGCCGCCGTAACTTCCCGAGCCATTATATCACAACGCTCGCATCGGAAATCCGGACGGCGAGATAACACATCTGAGACCTGATTCTTGATACCCGGGATGTGCCTGACTTTCCAGTCAAAATTCTGGACAACCGTCAGGATATCCATTTGACGAACGGTCAGGTGTGTTTGTGTGAAGATCCAACGCAAGGTCACATGGTCTGTGTGTACCAAAAATGACTTCTCAGTCACGTGTAGGTTGAACTTCCAGTATAATATCGCGTCTCAGATGCCCAAAAGTTCTCTGTCATACGCGGAGTATCGCGTCTCTGCCTCGTGTAATGTACGGCTGAAATAACCCAATACCCTCTCCGCCTTGTCTTCTACCTGGGAGAGCACCTCGCCCAACGCATATTGGCTAGCATCGACGTGCAGGCGATATTTTGCTTTGGGATCTGGTAGAGGAATGACTAGGGCATTGCAGAGTGCCTTCTTGAGTGTGTCAAAATCATGCTCGCATTCCTTGTCGCAGGCAAATGAAGAGCGCATGACCTTCCTTGGCTTTTCACGTTGCTGTCCAACGTATCCTTTACCTGTCAGAGGGGTTGCAATGGCGTACAACCGTATGGCGATGTGAGCCTAGTGTTCGATGAATTTCCTAGAGTAACAGGTGAGAACCAGGAAGCCTTTGACATCGTTACAGTTTTCGGGTTGAGGCCAATCCATGACCGCACGGGTTATATGTTCTTGGGCGTGGATGCCATCCAGCTCAATATCAAAGCCGCAGAAGTTGACTTTCTGACGTGCCGAGGCGCATTTTGCATGTTTGGCCTTGAGACCATGTTCCGCCAGCAATGTCAGCACTCCCAGACATGTACGACGTGTTCCGCTGCGGTACGACTGTGAATCATAATATCATCAAGGTATACAACGATGAACATTCGTTTCATTGGCACTAGAATGCCTTTGATCATGCGCATGAACTGGCTCGGTGCGTACGCCAGGCCTAACGGCAGGACTCGCCACTCGTATCAGCTGAATTTCGTGATGAAGGACGTCTTGTGTCTATCGGCTGCCGCGATGCGAAATTGATGATAACCGGCTGCCAAGTCCAATTTTGTGAACCAGCAGGAGCCATGCATGGAGTTGAATAAATCTTCAATGTGTGGGAGAGAATAACAGTCCTTGCCAGTTATGGCATTTACTGTGTGTTAATCGATGCACCTACGCAATGTACCGTCGGATTGTGGCACAAATAATATTGGTCAGCCGAAATTGCTTCGAGAGGGCTGAATCCAACCGCAGCGAATTGCCTTGTCTATCTGCCTCCGAAGCTCCTCTTCTTAGAACGGAGAGATGGGATATGGTGAAGGGAACAGAATATTTCCATTTGGGTCCGTTTTAATTTCGAAATCAGCCTGCCTTCTTTTCTGCGAATTTGCATCAATTGGCTCGCCAAAGAGGCCCAGGAATTCTCTCAACATTTCTTGAAACTCTCCTCGTGGCCCGGCAGTAGGATTGGTGTCGCCATCCCCGCAGTGATGCTCGTTGATCAAACAGGCCCATTGAAACAGGCGGGCCGATACATTTTTGAGTTCCGTCTTCTGTATGATGTTGATGACCATGAATTTGGCCTGCTGCACTATACATTCGTCAACGTCCATGGGGCGTAGGCCCGGTAGGTAGTGAACTCAGCCATCCTCTCTTTCTTCCAAGAGGTTATCGGCGATCCACATCTGGTTACTGTCATGGTCAATTTGATAACGGCGATATATATCGCGCATCCATCTTTTGCCTAGCACAATATCCTAGGCTTTGACATCATGGACTGTAAATTCTGCCCAGTAGAGGTATGACGAACCATGTCGTAATTTCAATTTGACTTGTTGGCGTTTCTCCATGCCGTCCTCTGCATTGACATTGGCGGTCTCCACAATCATCCATCACGCATCTTTTGTATTTATGGCGGCTCCTTGACATTTCAGTTCATCAAGGTACTTCCGACCGACGTAGTTCTCTGACGCACTATCGTCCTTTACAACTCATGCTTTCTTGCTGCTCCACCATCCCAGCTCTGTTTGGTATCGTACTTTGCCATTAATCCTTAGCAGATCGACCACTGCGTTGTCCAGTTTACTGACTTTCAAGTGGTGGTAACAGGTGAAAAATTTGAATTGACTATTTGGCACATGCTTGCCACCCTTTTTTGACGATACCGTACATGATGGTGTTTTCACGGGAGGTACAGCCGCAACTTCAGACCTCCATGGACTTTTCCCGCCTCGGAGTCCGAATCTGATAGACTCTCCAACTCACTTTCCACCTTGCTATGCGTCTCCCGCTTAACCTCTTTCTCCTCTGCAAGCCGTCCACTCTCTTTCTGACCAGTCGGCGCACCTCCCATATGTTTTTCATTGTGCAGGTGGCCAGACTTAGCTTTCGTGGCATCTGTGGTGGCCAACGTCTGTCTGAGCAGCTTCTTCATCAAGTCGCGGTTCGGGCAAATACGAGAGATATGATGAGCTTGACCGCTGTTGTGACAGGTTAGATCGTCATCTTTGGCCGTGCCAGTTGTGCCCCTTGAACCACCTTTCCTGGACTCAATTTTTCTAGCTGAAGCGTTTGTATTCGTGTTCGCATTAGAGACACTTGTAGGTTGAGACTTATTGAGAGCCGTGTCCCATGCGGCAAGGTGCTCCCTGCACTGCTCAAGGGTTGCAGTCCAATCGCGCATTCCAATATACCGAACTAAGTCTTTACAAACTCCTGGGTGTCCTTTTTCGATGTTATACCCATCAGCGTCGGCTAACATTTCGGCTGGCATTGGCTGGTGCGGGTCTGATTTTGAACGGAGGCGACGGAAACGCTCGTTAAACTTGGTGACGCATTCTCCCTTCTTCAGGCTCCGCTCCTCCCATTGGCGTTTGACCAAGTCCTAAGAGTTGGACAGGATATACTTAGCTTTCAGCGCCGTGCAAAAGGTTGACCAATCGATGGGCCTGCTAATTTGGAAACGATGCATAGCCCAGATCGCTGCGTCGCCTTTCATCTGTAGCAATGCTTGCTCACCCCAACCCGTTGTACCGACCCATCTGATGGCTTGGACTACATTTTTAAAGTGTCGTTCTAATGTGAATAGAATGGCGGTGATATCATCCAGGGTTCGTTGCCATCTTACGTCGGAAGGTTAGACGACTTAACCGAGCAGCCACAGCTTCCTGACGGGCCAGGGGTCGGTTCGGAAGAGCCACCAATCCCGGATGATGTTGGGGACGGTTCGCAGGAAATATTAGGCACCGCAGTCGCATGACCATTGTTAGTTGTAAGTCGTTGAATGACGCGCTCGAACACTCTTATCTCAGATTGAAGCTCGCTTTTCTTGGAGGAGAGACTTTTGACTTGGTGTGGCAGCATATCTTCTTCTAGCCGGATCTGTGCGATGGCGGTGTGGTCAATGGTGTGCTCTGGTTCCGACTTGCACTTCACCAGCCGCCTCTCCAATTTGGCAGCGCGACGCTTCTCGATCCGGAGCTCTTCTTCCAACTTGTCTATTTCTTGGTGAGCTGCCGCTAACTCCTTGTTTGCGCCATGGACAGGCTCAGCTGCCTCCAACTCCTTGACTTTAGTGCCTAGGATTTCGTTGAGTTCACAAATTTTGAAGAATTTTTCGGCTTGTTCGAGACTCTCCAACAGGCCAGCATCGATGATCTCTAGCTGAACGTCCTTGGTAGCGGTGATCCAGTTGATGGCTTGGTCGAATCAGTGCCCTGAGCCGTCGTCGATGACCTTCATTCGTTCCATAACGTATTCTGCCATGCATTGTTCTGCACGTTCGAAGTCTGCAGTGGCCAAGGAAGCGAACTTACTGCTAAACCTAATTGACTCGGCCTTGTCAATTCTGTCCTGAAAACTGACATCCTGCGCGTCGTGTGCATCGTGTATAGCAACAATTGTCGCGAAGTCGGAGGACGTGTGCGATGCCTCCAAGCCGCTGGCATTCAACTGGTTCGAAGGTAAACCGGGTGAATCAACCATTGTGAGTTGTGTTCGATCGCTTCTGATGCTTATGAGGCGGTCAGAAGTGGAATGTTGCTACCAATGTGGGTAAATGGACCCTTTCGTACGTGTAGAAGTGAATGTTATTGGTGATGCAGCCGAAGTCGCGCTAAAGCTAACTACGCGAGTGACCCGCAGAGCCGCACCCTAACATGACCACCTGCAGCACCAGGCCCAAACAAATTGTCCTTCAGAGCCATTCGCCTGGTCTGGAATTGGGATAAAGAGATAATTGTAGGCCTGGAGAAAAGAGTAATTCACACAGGACGATATCCAGCAGTCTGGAAACATGCCAGTGGAGTCGTCATTCGCAGGCCTGTCAAGGAAGACTACACAAAGCTAAATGTGTACCGCACAATCTCACTGCTCAGCTGCATGGGGAAAATCGTTCAGAAGGTAGTGGCGGACCTGATGTCAGGAGAAGCCGAGTGGAGCGGGCTACTGTGATATTGACATTTTGGCAGCAGAAAGGGTCGGTCGGCGATCTATGCTGTGGCCATCATGGTCGACAGGGCACACACAGCATGGACGAACGGCGCCATAACCGGTGTGCTTATCATGGATATCAACACAGCCTTCCCGAGTGTTGCAACAGGGAGGGTAGTCAACAAAATGAAGGGCAAGGACATGGATTGAGACCTCATACAATGCTGGGAAAGCTTTCTCTCAGAAATGACGGCAGACAATATAATTGAGGGCAATGCCATGGGAAGACACCAAGTGGAAGCAGGAATGCCACAGGGCTCACCTGTGTCACCGATTCTCTTTGCAATCTACATGTCAGGACTGATTATGTGGGGCGACGAGTACGTCTCAGCAGAAGGGCTTTCATTTGATGATTACCTCCGCTGGGAGGCCACTCGCCACGAGGTAAATCAGGTCGTCACGCCACATCAGAGATGCGCAGAGAAAATCATCACATGGGCAAAACAACGACGGTTGCAGTTTGATACAGTGAAGACGGAGGCGGCACTATGCACCCGCAGACAAGGCCTCAAGAAGCACCTGCACCCGAAGCTGACAGCCAAGATAAGAGTCAGTGGCAGGTTTATACAATTCAACAAAGAGGCCACATTCTGGCTGGGCGTGTGGATGGACCCGCACCTGGCGTTCAAGGAATACCACAACCAATGCTTGAAGAAAGCCAGGTCAGCTGAGGCCAGACTCCAAATTCTTACCAAGACATATGGGGTTGTTCCAGAAAGTTTGAGAGCCATCCAAGTAGCCTATGTCCAAGTGGTCGCACAATATGGAAGTGACCTCTGGTGGGAGCCCAAAGAAGTCGGCAAGCAAGACGACCTTCAACTTCTCTTAAATAGGCAAGCCAGATCCGTTCTAGGCGAACTGCCCATGACCCCACTGGGCGCACTTATGAGAGACTCAGGACTTACATCTGCACCTGTAGTCAGAGAGTCCAGACAACAACGATTCGCAGCTGAACTAACAAACTCATGCAGTAGCACACTAACAGAGCTGCACAAAGACCCTTCTTCCGGTGAACCGATACGCAGAGTAGTAGAGAAAGAGCATGAGTATCGCCAGAAAACCAATGGCATGAGCTGGCCGGCCCCGGATGCAGAACCAGTGGTTAAAACCGATATATTGGATGATGACGATACAGCGAAGAGAGCCACACAACGCTGGGCAAGAGAGATGGAAGGCAAATTTCGACCGGGGGTCTAGATGTAGTGGACAGATGGATCGCCATCTAATGACAGTCAGGTGTGAGCCGCAGCAGTGTGCAAACACGGAAGTGAATGGAGGTCCCGCCGTATTTATCTAGGCACTGGAAGTATTGAAGTCTTTGATGCTGAGTTGTGGGCGATCGGACTCGCGCTCCGTAAAATGATCAAGAAATGAGGAACACTGCAAAGGCATGGAGTGAAGACGGTGGCCGTGTTTAGCGACTCACGAGCTGCAATTGAAACGACAGCACACCTGGAGCCGGGCCCTGGGCAGCGTCTAGTGACATGGATTAATCAGAGAGCACAGGCCCTGCTCGCCCATGGCATCGAAACTCAGATTCACTGGATTCCACAACACTCCGGCATTCCCGGGAATGAAGAAGCAGACCATCAGGCAAACTTAGTCTGAGACTCCAGCGGAAGCATGACAATAGAGCAGCCATACACTTCAGCTTCAAATAGAGCTAGACTGATCTCCGACGTAAGATCAGCAGCCAAGGCACAGTGGGAAACTGACAAGTGCAGTAAGCACTTCGATTACAGACTGGAGGGCAAGCCTGGAAGTAAGAGGCCGGTCCTAATGAAGAGTGTGAAATCTTTGACAACCAGGTGCTATCGAGTAAAATCCGGACATGCACCCACAGGAGTATACCTGGAACACTTTGGACACTGAGAAGACGACAAGTGCTGGTGGTGTGGAGGGACGATAACACACATGCAGGAGCACCTCGTTCAGCACTGCAGTAGGTGGAAAGGCCATCAGAGAGCGCTCTGGAAAGTGGTAGGGAAGGCGATGGGCTGGAAAGCGGGCAGATGCCAACACGTTCAGGTCTCTGAGCTGTTTTCCATGGAGAAGTGCGACCAGGCGGTGATGGACTTCCTGGCGGCTACTGATGTCGGGAAGTTCCCGCCCTAGCGCGCAGGCGCGGAGTGCGGAGGTGGCTTTGGTTGAATCATGTTGCATTCGGCGGGGGGTGGCGGTTTCGCTCTTTTTTTTTTTTTTTCCTTCCTTTTGTTTTGTGGACGCGGTCAATTTCTCATATCTTTCTTTCTTTTGTCAGTGGGGACGAAGGGTAGCGGGTGGGAGCTCCGCCATCTAGCCGGCTCGCCCGGAGGCGGGGGTGTGTTTAGACTCTGTCATACTCTAGTAAGAGTGAATACAGTATGAATGAAACAAAAAACAAAAAACACCTGCGACCTCCAAGAACGAGGGATCCTAGACTTTACACATGTCAGAAGTGAGGACAACCTCGCCGACATCATGACAAAGCCGCTGCCAATCACCGCTCACCAAAAACTCTCCCTCGGCATGAATCTACTCTAGCGATTAAGCAGATATGTTCTTGCTGAACGAAGTACAGCAAGAGGGGGAAGTGTTAAAAATAGAGATGACCGTAATCTCGTATTAATAGATTGGAGGATCACGATGAGATCAGGAGGAGCTGAATCGCATAGGGCATACAAGCTGAAGATAGGTCATAAGCATATGCCATGAGAATGTGTGCGCCACATGCATAGAAAGGAGTAGCTTCATGTACATGTATAAAGGCATAGATAGAAAGCCCCTATGAAGAATAACAATCATCTACAATTCTAACACATCTTTTCGGATATTTACATTCCCACTTGAGGTTTATTCCATCAAATAAAGCAAGCATCCGAATCTCGAATCATTTCCTAATTGTTTATCACGTGTGTTTAATTTCATTTAGAGAATATAAGCCACCATGTCCATAAATCTGAACCAACTGCATCCTGCTCACACATGTCTCGCTGAACGTGCTGTAATGGGGCGTTCGCTATTCGCAATCTTCAGACGAACGGGGTACCAGAGTGGATTAACGGGAACTATAGTAGAGGATTCTTGCAGAATCCTTCCCCCGGTGGTGTACTCATGACCCCCTTGAACGCCTCCTCGTTGGCGGAGGGCTTAAGGGTGATCTGGTGGTGTTATTGGGGAATGAAACGGGGTCGGTGAAGGTGACCGAGGGTATAGTTAATGGAGAATTTGAGGTGCTAGAGATTGACTTCACTAAAGGCTTCCCGAGTACCATTGGCCGATTCACCTTAGACAAAGCGATTGGAGCGGGATTTGTTGCGGTGACGAAAGGCCCGACATTAAAAACGATATGCTGCTGGGTGGAGCGTCGCGGGATCGAAGACGACCTTCTAGCTAGCGCTATTACACGGTTTCTTGCGGGGTTGTAGATAATGAAAGACAGGCTAGATGCGGGATGGGATCTAGATCTGCGTACTACCCCCAGTGTTCCTAAGCGGCACGGCCAGGCCGGCTTTGCGTAGGCCGGGCCGGGCCGGCCTTAGCGGTGGCTTTCAAATGAAGGCCGGGCCGGGCCTGCAGGCTTCTTGGCGGCCGCTTGGCGGCCGGCCGGCTTTTCTTGGCGGCCTGCAGGCTGTTCTTGGCGGAACTAAGCCTAAACGGAAGATTTTGTTCGAAAGATTCTCTGCTGCCTATACTAAGAAAGTCTCCAAAGTACGAAGTATAAACTATATCCAACTCAATCATCTTAGCCCTGCCATTGCCGTATTCCATCCATCAAACAGACCAAGGCTTATGCAGGCAGATGCAGGCCAATGCTAGTTTTTTAAATCACGTGCAGGCCGGGCGGCCAGCCGGCCAGCTTTTAACCCAGGCCGGGCGGGGCCGCCGCTAGCGCAGGCTTTCAAAATGGGGGCCGGGCCGCTTGGGAACACTGACTACCCCAACAGAGCTTTACGCTTTTGTCCCCATGTCCCCATGTCACATGTGTCTCACACCTACCCCCTACCATCTACCCCACTACCGTATGCGTGCGTGATCATCTACTCTTCTTTTCAATCCAGTATATCGCATCTTATGTAATCTACTCCTTTTGACTTCGCTTCTTACGCTCTCTTCCACCTGTTCTGCATTCAGAATCAAACCATCATTGCCAGCTGTCACTACCGGCCAGTAGTGCTCGCACAACTCGTGTTACTCTTATATTAATGTAGATTCAGAACCCAGCCATCGGGGAGTTCAACTCTGTTCCCCGACTTTAGTACAATTGGGCCAATTCTTGAATGAGGGTAGGGATCCCGCAAAACAGCAATTTTTGTGTCTCGTAAATGACTTTCTGCCTGCCTCAGCAATCTCGTTCTTAAACGCCTCTTTGTCGGGGAGTATATTGACGTAGATTTGCCACGGTTAGCTAGAAATAATAATTGGAAGGGGACGGATGACATAATTTTCAGGGATCTGGTGGTGAGTTTGTTACAGAAGTACATGATGTTACAGATCTGATACACGGTCCCTGCAGGAAGGGGCTGATGCCTCCTGTATATATCTCGAGTCTTGAGTTTTTCTCCTTCTCTCTTCTTTGCACGTGTTAGGGGGATACTGCAGCTAGATGTAACTTATCGATATTGTTGTACCGACTTATGGTAAAGGCGTATTTTGATTTTAACGATCCAACTAAAAATATGGAATTCGATTGTGACGCGTTTACGTCGTTGTACTGTATGTATAAACACGGGCATCTATTGCAGTATGGCCCTTTTTAAAAGTCGTAGCTGTCTTGGAGGTAGTCCTCCGATGACTCGTCAAAAGCGACTTGGGAAGGAAGTTCACCGGTGTGGAAATAATGGTAGTATTCTTCCCAAAGGTTATTACGAACAAGGTATCGTGCTAGGTGTTCGTATTTGGCTCGAGTGTTTGCTTGAGCGTGCAAGATGCGAGCGTAGAGAATCTATTGGTCGTCTGTAATAGACATAAAATGTATTGGTGAATATTCTTAAGGTAATTAACTTAATAATATTTCAGGTGGTTTTTCCGCTGTTGTGTTCTGACTGTGGTTTGTTCGACTGTTGCTTGAATCGTTGTGTTTAAACTTGTGGGTTTAAGGTGGTCTTTTATAGGTGAGTATTTCCGCGTCAAACCATCCTGCTAAGGAGTGACGGTACTTCTCTGTAATCTATGATGTGTGTGTATAGTACTATCTCAATAACACTCAGTCCACCGTGGTGGGTGTTCACATAACATCCGATCGTTGCTTCAGAGCCGATCTCGGTAGTTAACTGTGGAGAGTTCCGTTTGACAACGTGTGGTTGCGTAAGCCCCCACCACGAGTTCCCAAAGGTTATCCTGCATGTGATGACGTTGCTGACATACATATCGGACCATTACTTCGTATTAGTTATCTTTCTTCGTATTGAGTGGAATAGTGATCAATGATTTAATGAGCTGCCAACCGATACATTGCCACGTATCTAGTGTCATCGGGTCTTATCCGTGTTCCCCGTAGGGGGTGCCCTCTATCAGTTATCGTGTTGTAAACACGGCAGAGCTGGGGTTCGACAGTCTAGATCCAAACACTTATCTTTTAGGTAGAGTCAACTACCGGGGCGCAGTTAGCTTATCTCCTTTGCTTGCTCTAGCTCTAGAGATAGCAAAGTCCCGCATACTAAGATAATATCGTTTGTCCAACCAAATCCATGAAGCTAAGCACGGGTATGGTTTGTCCCAGTATTAGCATGATAATAAAGATAACACTGGTCTGATCCGTAACGCACAGCTGATCCGAAGACCCCTGCTCGGCAGTTACATTGCTTCGGCAGTATGGTTGGTGTGTCCCATGCCTTAGCCAGTACTATGGGTTGTTATCCCCGAGATTACTGTCTGATCGAGTGTGCGTACTGTCTCCACACTGGGTAGCTATTCCCTATGCTGAGACGTAGTATTGTAGCATAGACTATTATGGGAATTTCACCCGGCTATGTTGAGCCGTCTGCTAACTCATCAGTAGACATCCTCAGGGGTGTAATCTTAACCGCTGATTCATCTTTGAATAGCGGCAAGCCTGGGAGACTAAGCCTGATGTACTTCATACGCATGCTAAGGGGAAACCCCTAACAGCACGATAGAATACACGCACACTGTTCTCCCCAACATACTACTGTAACAGAGTTGATGGGGCGGGGTAATGTTGATGCTTGGTGATCCGGTTGAGCAAGTGGATATGCATGGGCTGCGCGGCGAACCCCGACAACCTGGTACTGTACATAACATTCATATTGAGCATGCATGTAGAGTTTCGCTATCCCTTGCAGGCTCGTTTCATTCAGATAGGTTGCATGTCCCGTTTAGGTAACAGCATATGCCTATGAGTCAGAGAAAGTGGCAAAAGCGACCACATTATTGGCCACTGCGGCGGTTTCAAAATTGCCTAAATATTAAATGGAACCCATCTGAAGATAACGAGCCTGAAGGAGATAGGACAACATATATAAGCCTTTACAACAATAACTGTACCGATTTACGCTCGCTGAAGTTACAGACTAAGACTTTTTGTCTCCGCTTCGTACGACTGCTAAGCGCTATAATTGTTATCTAGCCTCGTTAATCCCATCTCGGATACTTTCTTCCGAGCACTTAAAATAAGGTTATCTAATTGGGAGAGTAGGTGCCGCAGCGGTGTGTGAAAACGGAGATGGCTGGACAATCTTCGGCAGTGACCTTGGCACAGGAAGAATGGAAGTGTTCGACGCTGAGCTATGGGCAATCGGAATCGCACGTCGAAAGTCCGTCACAAGAGCAGAGTCACTGCAGGCACTCGGACTCAGAACATTGGCGATTTTCAGTGATTCGCAGACGGACGGCGCACTTGGACTCAGGGCCCAGGCAGCAACTAGCAGAGCGATCAATGAGCATGCCAGGGCCCTCCGCGGCCACGGCATCGAAGTCGTGATCCACTGGGTCCCTGGAAACTCCGGCATCCCCGGGAACGAAGAGGCCGACCGCCAGGCGAACATGGCACGAGACGGCCGAGTGTACACAGTACGTGAGCGAATATACACCTCGGCTGCGCATAGAGCAAGATGGATATCTGAGGGATGTTCGGCGGCGAAGACACAGTGGGAAGCCGACAAATGCATCAAGCACTTCGGCTACAGACTGAAGAGTAAGGCCGGAAGTAGGAGGCCCATCCCAATGACAAGCGTGAAGCCTTTGGCAACCAGGTTCTATCAACTAAAGTCCGGGCATGCGCCTACGGGAGTATACCTAAAACGCTTCGGACACCGAGAAGACAACAAGTGCTGGTGGTGCGGAGGGACGACAACCCCGACGCAGGAGCACCTCTTTCGCCACTGCAGCTGGTGGAAAGTTCTGCAGACAGTGCTCTGGAAAGCGGTGGGGAAGACAACAGGCAGGAAAGCGGGCAGATGCCAGCATGTACAGGTCTCTGAGCTGTTTTCCATGGAAAAGTGTGATCAAGCGGTGTTGGACTTTCTAGCGGCAACTGACGTCGGGAAGTTCCCGCCCAAGCGTGTAGAGGAGTGACGTTCTTCCGGGGTCTTTGAATCGGTGGTCTTTCTTTTGATTCTTCTCTTTTCTTATCGATCGGTGGTCTTGTCTTTTGGTTCTTCTCTTTTCTTATGTTCTCATCAATCTTTTTACTTTCTTCTGTCAGAGGGGATGACGGGTAGCAGTTGCGGAGCTTCGCGATCTAGCCGGCTTGCCCGGAGGCGTCAGGGATTAGGGGTCTGTCATACTCTAAATAGAGTGAATACAGTAACGTAGGTTACCCTGCCATGCAACACGAATGGCCGATGCAACACGCGGATGACACACCATCATCGGAGTAAAAGCCGGGCAGCAACCACAACCACAACCTCCACCCACAACCACAATGTCTAGAGTCAAAGCAAGGAAGGTACAGACAAAGGAAGATACTATGCAGAAGGCTATAACTAAAGGACTAACGTATTTCTCGGTCTAACCGCCCACGGCCTAATAACCGATCACCCAATCAAGCCCGCAAGCACCTAAGCAGGGGTTCATATTTTCCCCGCTCCTGAACTTAATTTTCACCGCACCGCCGCACCACTGCAACCATGGGCAGAGTGAAGTACAGAGAACCGGCTGCTGACAGGGAAAATGACATCCGGCAGACCAAATGTGTATATCTTCACAGTGAAGTGACATCCATCACTTCAGCAGCCTCAAATTACAGCATTCCATACAGTACCCAGCGAGATCATCTCAGAGGAGCTCTGCCCCACAGTGCTGCATATGGGAAAGAGCAGCTACTTACTCCAAACGATGTGAAATCAATTCTAAGATCATATGAGGCTCTGGACGCCCTGGGACACCCAGTGCAAGGATGATGTTCAAGGAATTGGCGATATCTCTACTACCTCTACAACGTTGCCGCCAATTGGGTAAACACAAGATTACTCGCATCCTGAACCACCATACTGGAATTACTAGCATGTTTGGTCGGCACCTGGATTGCCAGAGGGCAAATGCGAATGACCCTGTCATCCTGAGAGACTTCTTCTGCAAAGTGAGATAGTTTAGTATACTTCAATATTTTTGACTAACTATCTGTATTGCAGATGGGAAAGCTTATTAGAATGCTCAATGCTCATCCAGAAAACATTTACAATATGAATGAAAAGGGGTTCATGCTTGGTCAGGCTTTGAAAGTCAAGTTATCTGCAGTAGATGCTGAAGGAATCCCCGCTATATTCCGGATGGGAACCGAAAATGGTTACAGTTATAGAACGTATATTCGAGTGTGCAGCAGGTAAAGTTATACCCCCCATGTATATCTATGAGGGTGGAAAGCATATACTAGGATGTTCAGGCTAAAGAGCAGGCTGGCTATCTTTGCTTGGCTGGACCGACAACGAATTAGGGTTAGAATGGATGGAAAAGAACTTTCAAAAGTTCACTACTCAAGTGTAGGTACCATCGAAATGCTCGCCTGCTCCTGCTGACTACAGTAGTACCAATCAATAGCCGTGTATTCTTGTTCTTGATGAACATGAATCATATTTGACATGGCGGTATTTCGATTTTTGCATAAAAAGTAATATTCGGCCTATTTGCCTCCCAGTACACTCCATACATATCGTACTGCCACTGGATGTTGGCCTCTTTGGTCAATTATTATGCTGCTATAGCAATGAGTTGGATATTTGCATCAGGACAGGAGGTAATGCCATTAAGAAGGGGCAATTGCATGAGTAGACACACCCCCGGAATCTTGATTTATTCTGTGAAAAACTTTTTCGATAGACTTGTCACACATGCTAGGCCTGCAGCATACATACACAACAACATCTTGAGTGAATTTGAAGCTACTGGAATCTCACCCTTGAACTCACGAGATGTTTTCAAGCGCCAATGACAGAATATCACCATGCCGGATACGCCACCAAGCTCTCCCTCTGCAGTTCAAACCGAAGCCCAGAGCTGTTAGCAGACTAGCGCACAGTGCATTACACCTTGTCACTCATCGAACACCTTCCTCGCTAAAGCTGAAGTCTCTCATAGGTCAGCTGGGAAGGTCTGCCCAGGGGGCACTTGCAGACAAAGAATTGGGGGAGAAAATCGTGAGATTTCTTCGTTCTGGGGCCAAGGATACCACTGCTGCCAAAGCTAAAGACCGGCGACACCTTGGTAATGCTTGTGTTTATACCGCTGAGAATGTGGTTCAGAGAAGAGCAGAGAGAGAGCGGATTGTTCAAGAAAAAGCGGCCAAAATCAAAAAGCGCCATAATACGGTTGCAGCTAGTGTTAGCAACGGGTCCGGGTTACCCGACCTCGGTCCGGTTCTGGAACCGTACTAAACCCGACCCGGACGTAATTTCCCGTTCCAAACCCGGAACCGAACCGGCTGACCCGCAGGTTTTACTGGGTTTAGTTAGACCCGCCGGGTCTTACCTGCGGGATCTAAAAACGGGTTCTTCTGAATTTCATGAATGGAAAGCATAGCACATGCGTCTAGTGGCATTTCACGCTTTCTGCCCAGTTTTTCATTGTATAAAATAAATTTTGATATGGTGATCTTTTCATTACTTATGCTTTCAGAGATAGCATTGGTGCATCATTGAGAACTTTTTAATAGGTAAAAGCAGTCAGAAATTAGAAAATATGAACGCAGCACATATGATCCCTCGCACTAGAGGTGTTGTGCGACCAAAAATCGTTGACGCTCCATTGACGCTCACTTTCAGTCATGTAGCCTGTGTATATGGTCGCGCGCAAATAGCATAATCACCCGTAGAAAATGGCGTTCGTACATATTTGATTATAATATGTCCTGCGATACCGATAAATTGTGATTTAACAATTGCTGATACCCACTTTCAGAGAGAGCATCGGTGTATCATACAGAATTGTTTAGTCAATAAAGGCAGTCAGATATTCGAAAATATGAATGTAGCACATGTAATCCCTCGTACTAGAGGTGTTGTGCAACCAAAAATCGTTGACGCTCCGTTGACGCGCACCTTCAGTCCCGTAGTCTATGCGTATGGTGCAGCACAAAAATCAGAATCAAGTGTAATAAATGGCGTTCGTCCTTATTTGATGATAATGCGTCCTGCGATACCGATAAATTGTGGTTTAATAATTGCAGATACTCATTTTCAGAGATAGCATCGGTGCATCATTAGGAACTGTTTAGTCCATAAAGGCAGTCAGATAATAGAGAATACGAACGTAGCACATATAATCCCTCGCGCTGGAGGTGTTGTGCGACCAATAATCGTTGATGCTCCGTTGACGCTCACTTTCGGTCCCGTAGTCTATGCGTATGGTCCAGCACAAAAATTAGAATCAAGTGTAATAAATGGCGTTCGTCCTTATTTGATAATGATGCGTCCTGCGATACCGATAAATTGTGGTTTAATAATTGCAGATACTCATCTTCAGAGATAGCATCGGTGCATCATTGAGAACTTTTTAGTCGATAAAGGCAGTCAGAAAATAGAGAATACTAACATAGCACATATAATCCCTCGCGCTAGAGGTGCTGTGCGACCAAAAATCGTTGACGCTCCGTTGACACTCACTTTCAGTCCCGTAGCCTATGCGTATGGTCCAGCGCATATATCAGAATCGATCATAATGAATGGCGTTCGTCCGTATTTGATGATGATGCGTCCTGCGATACCGATAAAGTGTGATTTAATAATTGCAGATACTCATTTTCAGAGATACCATCGGTGCATCATTGAGAACTTTTCAGTCGATAAAGGCAGTCAGCAAATAGAGAATACGAACGTAGCACATATAATCCCTCGCGCTAGAGGTGTTGTGCGACCAACAATCGTTGACGCTCCGTTGACGCTCACTTTCAGTCCCGTAGCCTATGCGTATGGTCCAGCGCATTTATCAGAATCGATCATAATGACTGGCGTTCGTCCGTATTTGATGATGATGCGTCCTGCGATTCCGATAATGTGTGATTTAATAATTGCCGATACTCATTTTCAGAGCTAGCATCGGTGCATCATTGAGAACTTTTTAGTCGATAAAGGCAGTCAGCAAATAGAGAATACGAACGTAGCACATATATTCCCTCGCGCTGGAGGTGTTGTGCGACCAACAATCGTTGACGCTCCGTTGACGCTCACTTTCAGTCCCGTAGCCTATGCGTATGGTCCAGCGCATATATCAGAATCGATCATAATGAATGGTGTTCGTCCGTATTTGATGATGATGCGTCCTGCCATACCGATGAAGTGAGATTTAATAATTGCAGATACTCATTTTCAGAGATAGCATCGGTGCATCATTGAGAACTTTTTAGTCGATAAAGGCAGTCAGAAAATAGAAAATACGAACGTAGCACATTAAATCCGTCGCGCTAGAGGTGTTGTGCGACTAAAAATCGTTGATGCTCCGTTGACGCTCACTTTCGGTCCGGTAGCCTAATTGTATGTGCACCCACAAGTAGGTTATTCATTCATAAAGATGGCTTTCATTCTAATTTGAGAAGAAGGTGCCTTGCAATATGAGCTTTGTCAGTTAAAATTAAATTTTCAATAAATATGGACACAACTCCAATAATACTAACGTTGCACACTTCACAGATTAAATTGCATTTCATTCACAATTATATTGCGAGTCTTGACAGCTGAAACTTTTTAAATAGATTGGATATCAAAATTAAATGTCCCCATAATAATAATGCACATAATATCCAAAAAAGTCGCTGCAAATTGAAGCTTTAAGTATGCCCAATGAAACCACTTGTCTATTCACTTAAATTTTCAATTGCTTCATCAGCGCTGCCATTCTCTTTGAAATAGTTATAAGTAATTTTTCATGTGAAAGGTGGGAGTGCATACGTGATTCATCGGTGCCATCAGTACTGGAGTCACAAAAATGGTAGGCGTCATCGTCTTCTGCTTCGTCTTCTGAATCTCCGAGCGGCGTAATTTCGTTCAAAAGGCTGAGATGAGCCAATCTGTCAGGACTAGGTCGTGCTGCAGTGGGTACTGAAGTAGTGGAAGGTTTTGTGCCTTTGCGCCTCCAGCGAGTGTAAGGATTTCGAGCAACCTTATTTTGGCATATAAGGCAGCTAGTCAAGTGATTATCATAGATCATGGATGGATGCTTTTCAATGACCGTCTTCACACTCATATGGCCTGGCAACTCAACACCCCGTCCCTTTTCTTCTCGAATTTCTGCCCGCGGCTTTTTAATCAAATTCTTCGTTTCCTCGATTCCAGCGCGCGATATGCCATGTTTGGCCATATTGACCATGTTGAGCGTGATGCGCATGTCTGCCTGCTCGAGCTGTACACGCCCACCTTGCCTGGCCATGGTTGCAGACATGTTAAAAACCTATTATCATTCAGTTGCTGCTGTGAAAATTTAATGGTGAGCAATAGAACTTACTTCAATCATATACTCTTCTGTGGCTTCCTCTAACGCTTTTAACGAAGCTCTTATCCATTCTCAAGGTCGTTTGTCAGAAAATTCATCTGCAAAAACTCCGGAGTTGACAACATCATGGTGTTCAATTTCACGGACTGTTCGAACGAATGCCATGGTAGACCACGGAGGGTTGCCTTTGCGGCTCTGGTTGAACTGCTCACGTAATTCTGAACGAATGGCAGCTAATTGAATTTGATCAATTGACTGTCGTTCTTATAGATTATATAACTCACATCCAATTGCATGGTTTTCCCGGTTTTTCTTGGCGCCAGTTTTGCGTACAATTTTCAACTGTTCGTCCTTATGCATATTTCTCGTTGCAATATCGGCGGCCATTCGGTGAGGATTCTGTGCACGTCGTTGGAGCAATGTTTGATTAATTGATGTATTCACAGTAGAGGCGGGCGTGCGTGTGGATTCACCCCCGGCTACACTGCTAGAAGCAGGTTGTTGTGGTTCAGCCATTACTTGAGGTTATTGTATGTCAAGAGAGAAGAATTTGAGTGTGGAGAAGAGGGAGAACCTGAAGAATATATAAGAAATTCTGCGAAATTCAAGTCGAATCAACATTTTGAGCGGTCATTATTTCTATTCTAGTATTATAGAATTTCACGATAGACCCTGCTGTATGGCGGCAGATTTGCAAGGATGTTGGCCTTATACATACCCTGTTAATTGTTGGTAATAATAAATACAAATGAACGGCCAGCAATATAATGTTTTTGTCACATCTGCCGATTGTTGTATGTTCAGTGTAATAGCTGTTGAAACTGAGGTGATGTCATGTGAAACCGTTTCTGCGGTTATGTTGAACGGATGTTGCCTTGAGGTTGAACGGATGTTGCCTTGAGATTGAACATAGTATAAAATCATTCCAGCTCTAGCGCCTGCTGTAATTATTATTTTAGCTGTCAAACTAGATCGAACCTACAACCATAAAGACCCACCTTTCCCCCACCGTCCAACTGCCATCATCTCCAAAAACAATGTCCACACGAACCATACGAAAGAGCAACAAATATGGTCTACACACCAAAAAAGAATTTTTCGAGACTCCCGGCTGGCAAATACGGCAAATCAACAATACGCGCTACAAAACGACGTCATCAAGCGAACCAAGGCAAGACTGGTGTCGAGGCAGAACGGGTCCGAGCACTTGGCGCTTTGCGTAGTCTCCGTTCCAAAACATGGCGCGCAGCAGAGCGCAGACCGGAATCAAACTTTGTGAGCAAGGAAGCAAAGGCGAAGTGGATTGAGGAATTTGTGGAGAGTGAAACAGCAGCAGCAAGAAAGAGGGTTGCGGAAGCGGAAGCAGCGGTAGAGAGAAAGCAAGATACTATGTTGAAAAGAGCGGTGGCTGATACAACTAAAATGACATTTGAAGAGATGTTGGAAGCAATTGGAGATAGTGTTGATGATGTTGCAACTTCAGATGAGGAAGATGATGAAGATGAGGAAGAAGATGGAGAGGACAATGAGTATGCAGAGCTGAGTGATGACGACGAACCTGACTGGGTGGTTGGCACAATCAACAAATCAGTACAGGAACGGCTGAACACGTTTCGCACGAATCGAATGAAGCTCGAGGAATTGACAACTCTGGGATGGGCAGATGCAGAAGATTACTTTCGCGAGCGGGACAGAACGTACGGCACTGCTGAATTGAAGGTTCCGGCGGTGTTAACTCCAAACACAATTTCAAATCCTGCCACTTCATCTATGGCCCAACCACCCTCTCCTCTGGGAACTAGTCATTTGCTATTAGGAATTGGAAAGCCTGTTGAATTCACGCCAGTCGAAACAGTTGAATCAGTACGAAATTTTCCCACGTATGCCTTGTCCCCCACTAATTGTTATACAGATGTCTGAACATATGGGTACGGAGCATGATGGCCCGTAAGCATAGATCATCATATAGTCATGGATTGTCATAATGCTATGTTCGACAGTTTATTTATCCTAAATGCGGTTTTAGTCTTATTTTTGTATTTGTTAGTTTTTTATGATTTCTGTGACACCTGAAAAAATTGTCAGTGCATGTGCAGGGATAGAACCGGACGTATAAACTTTGACCACGCCAGATATGCGAGATACACCGCCTATCAGCTTGCTTATATTGAGAATAATTATTTTAAGTATGAGAGTAAAAACTTAATTGATACATAATATGCCACCTGAATTTTACATCATTGTTGTTATATTTGTCTCACTAGTTGCGGTCTGATCACAAGATGAACCAATTTAGAAGACAGCCGTTATCAATGATTTAAATGAAACTCCAACTGCATAAGCTGCCGCTCAGGCCCTGTACACATGATGGCGATCTCACAAAGACCTCATGGATGACCATGAATATTTGGCACAACCAGCTGAATGACGAAAGTGGGCTATTCATAATACACACTCACGTCATTACCATTATGCCGCGTAAAGCCGGTCGAATGCGAGATAATACTACCAAATATATTTCAACAGCTAGGCAAACTGTCCATCAAATGTCAAATACTAGTACCATTATGCATAGAATATAGTCATATTGAAACATGTATTATAACTGCTAATAAATAAATAACAATATCATTATCGAGATATCAGTTGTAACCGATTCATCCACATAGCCACTGAATTGAACGAATTAAATCACGATTTATCTGTATCGCGAGATACAATCTTGTCAAATAAGCACAAAAGTCAGCTTTTACAATCAAATAGAGTGCAATGGTGCGACAAGACACATAGGCTGCAGGAGTAAAAGTGAGCGTCAACGGAGCGTCAACGATTTTTGGTCACCCAATATTGGGCACGGGAGGGAATAGATGCAGTGCATTAGTGTTATCAGAGAATTGGCTGCTTGTATTGACAATACAGTGGCGTGCAATTTATCCGAGTAACGTCTAAATGGAAGGAATTAAATCACGAGTTATCTGTATCGCCAGGTGCATTCTTGTCAAATATGCAGGAGAGCCAACTTTTACAATCAAAAAGAGTGCAATGGTCCGACAAGACACGTAGGCTGCACGAGTAAAAGTGAGCGTCAACGGAGCGTCAACGATTTTTGGTTACACAATATTGGACACGGGAGGAACAGATGCAGTGCATTAGTGTTATCAGAGTATTGGCTGCCTTTATCAACAAAGCAGTGGCGTACAATTTATCTGAGTAACGTCTGAATGGAAGGAATTAAATCACAAATTATCTGTATCGCGAGGTGTATTCCTGTCAATTATGCAGGAAAGCCAACTTTCACGATCAAAGACAGTGCAATGGTGCGACAAGACACGTAGGCTGCAGAAATAAAAATGAGCGTCAACGGAGCGTCAACGATTTTTGGTCACACACTATTGGGCACGGGAGGGAATAGATGCAGTGCATTAGTGTTATCAGAGAATTGGCTGCTTGTATCGACAAAGCAGTGGCGTGCAATTTATCCGAGTAACTTCTAAATGGAAGGAATTAAATCACGAGTTATCTGTATCGCCAGGTGCATTCATGTCAAATATGCAGGAGAGCCAACTTTTACAATCAAAAAGAGCGCAATGGTCCGACAAGACACGTAGGCTGCACGAGTAAAAGTGAGCGTCAACGGAGCGCCAACGATTTTTGGTCACACAATATTGGGCACGGGAGGGAATAGATGCAGTGCATTAGTGTTATCAGAGTATTGGCTGCCTTTATCAACAAAGCAGTGGCGTGCAATTTATCCGAGTAACATCTAAATGGAAGGAATCAAATCACGAATTATCTGTATCACGAGGTGTATTCCTGTGAAATATGCAGGAGAGCCAACTTTTACGATCAAAGACAGTGCAATGGTGCGACAAGACACTTAGGCTGCAGGAATAAAAATGAGTGTCAACGGAGCGTCAACGATTTTTCGTCACACACTATTGGGCACGGGAGGGAATAGATGCAGTGCATTAGTGTTATCAGAGAATTGGCTGCCTTTATCGATAAAGCAGTGGTATGCAATTTATCCGAGTAACGTCGGAATGGAAGGAATTAAATCACGACTTATCTGTATCACGAGAAATAATCCTGTCGAATACGAATGAAAGCCGGCCTTTACAATCATATAAAGTGCAATCCAGCGATATGACATGTATGCTGCAGGAGTAAAAGTGAGCGTCAACGGAGCGTCAACGATTTTTGGTCGCCCAACATCTCTAGCGCGTGAAGTTTTGTAAGCTCTATTAGTTTAATTGCAGTTTTGACTGTCTTTATGGGTAAATCGATTTTACTGATGCACTCGAGTAACCTTGGTAACCGAGCTGGGAGACATTAAATCACGATTAATCCGTATTGCATGGCATATTCTTATTGAATATGTGTGAAAGTCTGCCATTACAATCATACCTATTGTTTCTGCACAATATGACACATAGACTGCAGGACTAAAAGTGAGTGTCAACCGAGCGTCAACTATTTTTGGTCACACAATTTTGAGTACGGGAGGGAACAGATCCATTGCATTAGTGTTATAGCAGTATTGTCGGCCTCTATCTATAAATCAGTTGTAAGTGATTCATTCGAGTAGCCACTGAATTGAACGAATTAAATCACGATTTATCTGTATCGCGAGGTATATTCTTATCAAATAAGCATGAAAGCCAGATTTTACAACCAAATAGAGAGCAATTGTGCGACAAGACATGAAGGCTGCAGGAGTAAAAGTGAGCATCGACAGAGCGTCAACGATTTTCGTTCACACAACTCTCTAGTGCATGGGGTTTTTTCGGCTGAACTAGTTTTATTGTAGTTTTGACTGCCTTTATCGACAAATGATTATTACTAACATACTGTCCATTATTTCTTCCTACGAACGGTCTGTTGAAGCAGGTATATAAGACATCCACAAATCATTGCATAAATCAATATTTTTGACGGCAGTACAGTTTGAAGTCCTTCATATTCTGCTTTAATATTCTCTTCAAACGCTTCTTCAATGGCTGCTGCAAAGTGCATTGATACATCCTCACTCGAAATAATGTACTCCACAAATGAAGAACGTGTGTTTATACGAGATTTGACTGATGAAATATTGCAAATGGTGTTCGATAAATGGTGGACCTCCATGAATGTGGAAACCAAGACTACAATTGTGTGGAGCGGCTCCCGGCATGCAGCGGCATGGCGATTCTACAAACATTGGCAAAAACCGAAAATGGCTGCCCCGGCGTCATTTGTATCGTTTGTCACACAGTTCTGGTACATCCATCCGAGAATGGAACAAGTACTATGGCGAAACACCTCCAATCAAAGACACACAAAGCAGAGCTGAATAAGATAACAGAATCAGACATTTCCTTATTGACAGATACAGCTGGTGATGAGCAAGCTTTAGCTGTACTAAAGAAGAAAGGCAGTCAGGGTGTTATGGTGGCAAGTAGTTCCCATCAAACACAGGCTGATTGAAATCGCTGACCATACTAACAATTTTAACAGATAGAACGTACAAAACTGGCAGATAATGACTTTACAACTCTTGAATTCAACCAAGAAACCTGGAACCGCTATTTGATGCTAGGATTTGTTTCTGCTCACATTCCGTGGAACGCTATAACGAACCTGGAGTTACGACGAACGTTCAATGCGTTACGATGCGATTGATCCTTCCCTCTGCCAGTACTCTCAGTAATATTTGCCGAAGAGAATACTCCCTCACAATTGATGCAATCAAAAAGCAGTTGCCAACAAAAAATAAAGTCAGTGTAGCGTTAGATGGATGGACATCAACCAATAAATTGGCGATTGTGTCGGTCATTGGCTATTATATAGATCTCAACTGGTGCCTTCGAGAAGTACAGCTTGCATTCGATGAGGTTTGTGGCCACTTGGTTTTGATATTTTGTACCGCTGACAAACAACTATAGGTTAAAGGCAAACACACAGGTGAGCGACTGGCCGAGCATTTGAAGGAGGTACTTGAGCGTTTCGGCCTTACAGACGGTCGATTGCTCGGTATAACCACTGATAACGCCTCATCCAATTATTCAATGACTCGGGAGCTACAATCGACACTCGAAACCTCTGGAATTGAATGGTCGGCATTACGAAACCATATACCATGCATGGCGCATGTCATTCAGCTTTCTTTAGGGGCATTTATGAGTAGTCTGGGGGTGAAAGGGCGAACGAAGTCATGGGAAGCAAATGAGCGTGACGAGCAATTTGGAGAAAATGAGAGCGCGGCATTAACTAAAAGCCAAAAGCTGCAGAAGTCCGGAAATGCAAGAATCTCTAAAGTAGCAGCCATGACGCCTGGATTAGCTAAGATAATTGAAAAGGTAGTTACTGCATGTTATCTACACATTGATTCTGAATACTGACTTTTGAAATAGCAGAGAATGCTTGCGGTATTGATTACTCTGACTCCTGGAAGACGTAATGAGTTTCTCAACTGCCAGAAATCCAAAGTCAGAATTGCAGTACTGCCTACCATGGATGTAAAAACACGGTGGAATTCAACTCTGGAATTACTAGAGCGGGCGTACAGATTGCGAGAGTTTACACGCGAGTGGCTTAAAAATCCTAATTACCGTGATTACCGGCCTTTATTTACAACTGAAGACGAATGGATTATTGTCAAATACGTAATGGAGGTGCTGAGGCCATTTCGTTACTGGACACTTTGGATGTCGAAACGGCGTACAGTCACCTTACACCATGTCATCACGATATACAATGATATATTCGATCACCTAGATGGCGTAATGCGTGCTTTGGCAAAGAAGAAAACTCAGTGGAAAGAGGATCTATACTTTGCTTTGAAGTTTGCACGCCAAAAGCTGTCCAAATATTACTCCGAAGTAACACCAGAGACAGGCATGCTCCTCATTGCAGCACAAATCCTCGATCCTTTTCGGAAGTTGCGATCATTTCGGAAGTGGGACAAGGCTATGGATGTTAATCCTGAGGATGAGGGTTCCTTCACTGCCCAGTACAAGGATGCATTCATAAAATATGTGGAGCACGAATACTGCACCAAAAGCCAATTTAAGACCGCCGGAAAACCTCAACCAGTACCGAATCATAACTTATTCGCCTCCATTGCAGTGTCGGGGCCAGGTCAATCGACTTATGATCCATATGATTTGTCCAGTGATGATGAGTATTTTACACCTGCAAACACGGCGGAATGTACTCCCGGGCGTAGCGATCGCGCAGCACGTTTATTGACGGCCACTACACTCTATTTGAATTCACCACCCGAGATACCTAAAAATTGGGGACAAATTAATCCCAATCTTAATGATTATCATTCCGACCCCACCGAGATTAGCAGGGCTTTCTGGATACCCGACGTAACCGATTGGTGGCGACAGCAAGAAAAGATGAACACGAAGTATACCGATCTAGCCAATATAGCACGGGACATCTTCTCAATCATGCCACACGGGGTTGGAGTGGAAGCCAGCTTTTCACTTGGCCGAGATGTCATAGGGTGGAGGCAGTCAAAAACTACGGGTGAAACACTTCGAGAAAAAGTGGTTGTTCGGCAGTTTGCGAGAAGTAATCTCGGTCTTTTGGCCGGTGATACATCACAAATAGATTCATCAATATCTGATAACGATTCTGAAATCAAGAAAGACGCTGAGGAAAGAAAGCTGCATCGGATGGCCAAGGTTCATGACTTTTTGGAGATGTGGCAGGGCAGTGAACACCTACGCGCAACTCAGAAGGCATCACGCGCCCAGAATAAGCAAATGACTGCCATGGGTTACATTTCAGACACTGAAGAGACAGTTAAAGCATCATGGTCAGCCTTTGAACATGATGGTGTTGCAGCTTTCAAAATGACTGAAAAATCTCCACTTCCACCGTCCTTATCACAGATCGACCTCCCTGGTGGCAAAACCAAAGTTCTCAACATCCAACGAATACGTAGGATCGATCGCCATCCTACCCAAAGTGATGATGATAGTTCTTCCGAAACGAATTCTGATACTGATGATTGGCTCCATTGGAACGGTGACTTGGACGATCCAAACGATGATGAAAACGATGGAGAGGCTGACGATGAAGACGATATGGATATATGCAATGAATCTGATGTGATTGATGAGGCAGAACAGCCATATGTACATGCTGCCCCTAACATCGCAGGCTTTATCAGGCCAGTTCGAAAGTCTAATCGCACAGCAACTCTGATCGTTATGGACCCTGCGCCCGTCAACACACAGCAAAAACGCAATAAGAAAGGGAATAAACGACGGTAGAGCGGTGATCATTATTTTATATTTCTTTTGGTTTTCTGTTTCTTGTAATGGAGCATAGGTATCTTTATTTTGCAATTTTCTTGGTCACTATTGAGAAATGTTTTATATTTCATGCATATATAATGAAAAGGCTGTTAAGACAGTATATTAGAGAAACGCAAATGCTAGGCCCATTGTGATATTATTTCCGCATTTTTCAAGTTAATTTTAAAGGTAAGATTAAATAGATATGAATAAAATGTGCGAAAGGTAGGCAATAATATGATAATAGAAATTATTGATACTAAAATATTTGTGGTAATTGACACATACTACAACATACTGGAATTTACTACAACTTAAGTGTAAACATAGTTTTGGCCGTCTTTGTTCTTGTTACAAAGTTAAACTACCAGGTTATGATACATATTTAATAAATTGTAGTTATAATATTGAATTGAACTGAAGCGAGTTTAATGACGGGCAAAATTGCAAACAAAAATCGCTCATTCGATTCAATTGAGAATATCAAAAGTCGCATGTGCAATAGTATGAACCCGCTTTTGGACCCGTCTAACAACCCGGGAATTTGGGCGGTTCCAAAATGCGGAGTCAACCCGGACCGTTCTTTCTGGTTCGGTTCTACTGACGACCCGAACCGTTGATTTGGAAACGGGTCGGTTCCAACCCGGACCCGACCCGGAGGCTCCGGGTTGGAACCGTTGCTAACACTAGCTGCAGCTGATGCAGCACCAGTAGGCAAGGGATTCAAAGGGTCCAAACATGCGGAAAAGCAGGGTGTAGGTTCAAAGAAGGGGGATACAAATTTTCTTAGTGATTGGGAGGATGAGGAAGAAGATATCACAGATGGAGGGGGTGGGATGATGAGAAAAGTGAGGGGGAGGTGGGCTCTGTTATATATGTTAGAAATATGCAGTGCCCAGTTGATGCTCTAGAGCATGGAAACAGGGGAGAAGAGGTCAATAGTGAACCTCCAGTAGTTACAAGTTCAGGGAGAGTGGTTAAGAACAGTCATTTGACTTAATAAATGTCACTCACGGGTGGTCGGATTCCCGGTCGTGGGCGGTTACCCGGTAAAATACGTTACAGGGGTAGCAAATTTTCAAGCATCAGAAAAGCGGCAACACACTACAAGGTGGACTTCACCACCCTTTCCAGAAGGCTAACAGGCACAAAGCCAGTTCATGAAGCACATCCTGAGAGTGCTCTTCTCACGCCTGTTCAGGAGGAGGCTATTGTGCAGCTGTGTCTGCTGTTCGACAGCTGGGGCTTACCTCTTAAGCTTGCTTATGTTAGGGGTCTTGCCTGTCATATGCAGGACCCAGAAAAGCGAAGACAGCCAGGCAAGAATTGGATTTCACGATTGCTGAACCACCATCCTATCCTTGCATGCAAGATAGCTAGCCGCATTGACAGGCAGAGGGCCCAGGTAGATGATCAGAAGGTGCTGGTGGAATTTTTCCAACTGGTAAATACCCCCCCAAAAAATGCGGCACCACCCTTATTAACTTCCTCTAAGGTGAAGAGAGCTCTAGATGAGCATGGAATTGAAGTCCACAACGTATGGAAGATCGATGAGAAAGGCTTCCTGCTGGGAAAGCGTTCGAGGCTCATGTTATCTGTTCAAGAGTGTGGCGAAATCTTTGCCTGCCCTCCCACAGCAGCCACCTCCTCCAGCCCCTCGATGTGGGCCTCTTTGCCACCCTGCAACGCCATTACGGTGCAGAGCTTTATAAGCTGACTAGTCATCGACTCACATCCATTAAAAGAGGGGAGTTCTTCAAGTAAGCTCCCCCCTCTCGAGATTTTTGATACTGGATTGCTGTAGTCTAACGAATACCTCTAGGCTTCAGGTGTTAGCACGCAAGCTTACCTATAATGTAAACTCTATTTTCTGTGCTTTTGAGGCCTGTGGTATATCTCCTTTGAACGCTAGAACAGTTCTCGGAGGAACCATCACAATATATCACTCGGCCAACTCCGCCCCCCTCTTTGGCCCCCCAGCCATCCACCCCCAAGACCTGCAGCCAGGCTAGCAGGCTTGGAAGGCAGGCTCTTGGTC
The DNA here is from genome assembly GCA_015178995.1 of Trichophaea hybrida. Classification (NCBI taxonomy): domain Eukaryota; kingdom Fungi; phylum Ascomycota; class Pezizomycetes; order Pezizales; family Pyronemataceae; genus Trichophaea; species Trichophaea hybrida. The sequence goes on from WHVE01000109.1 coordinate 140,561, forward strand.
TCATAGACTCAAACTCTCCTCGCTCACAACACATCAAGGGAAGCATTGAAAAAATCTCGAAGTTTGGAGAGAGGGTGCATGTTGAGCTTGATATTGAGGTCTTCAGGCACAAACTACTTCGCTCCCAAGTCCTTGACAAGCCCAGGAAGGCTGTATAGGATTGCCACATGCTTACTAGAGCTCGTCTTATAGACAACACAGACATAGTACACTGGAGAAAAGAGAAGGAGGCAAAAAAGTTGAAATCCACAGGGAGCATAAAAGGCAAAAAAGCGGCCTCTCCCTTGCCCAGCATGGACAGTACAGAGGAGGAGGAGTGGGATGAGGATGCAGAAGAGGAAGATAACGATGATGAGATTCTTGAAAGTGAGTCTGAGAGTGGTGGGGACTCAGAGCTGGAAGATGTGATTGTTGTAAGGAGGGGGAAGTAGGAAAATTTCGAGGTTTTTTTTGGTTTGCTCATGCGTTATGACTTTTCTTTTAGTTTAATAAATTTAGTTCCGTCCCATATCATTCTAAAGCATCTGTATGGCTCCCAGTTTGTTCTAACCCTTCCGGGTTTTTTTTGGTTGGGCTAGAGAAGGCAGGAAGTGGGAGCGGGCGGGTGTTGCATCGCCCGGTCGTGTTGCATGACAGGGTAACATACGTTAGTCATCCGGTCTGATGTCGGCGGTCCGTCCCCGCCGAAGTATAGTAAACCGATTGGATAGAGGTGGGCAACGGTGGTAGACACTTACAAGACCAGGTACAGGCAGGGAGAACAATTGACGTTTTGATCAAGCCGGTGGCCTACTAGAGATCCATTTACAGACATCCAAAATACTACGGAGCGTCCGATTCTAGTGACGGGGGGTGATGAGTGTGAACAGAAATGACGAGGTTTAGAGCGGTATAAGTACTCAGCTGGAGCACACATGTTGTCAAAGGAAAGATGCTTGCACACATTGAGCGAGTGATATAAATTTCACGTTAATAGGGGCGGGTTAGATATCAATATAGGGTTGAATATTCGGCAGGTTTTCCGTATGTATGTTCGTGCCAACTATCATATGTCTATCTTGATGTTCTATTCTACCCCACCGGTGAGCATAGTAGCCCCAAATATGGCCCATTCCTAAATAAACTCTAGGAGTTTCTTGCGGGTAACCAAGTGAGTGTGACTGGAATTCTGAGCGAGATCTGACACCGGATTGTGGTGGTTTTGGTGTTTACTTGGTGGGTAGGATAACCCTGGGCCAAAGGGACGACTTGGCCGGTGGGGTAGAACGTTGACATGTCCAGTGTTCCCGCCAAGCCAGGCCAGCCCGCAGTTGGGCCTGTGGCCTGCAGACCGGGCCAGATGAGGCCGTTTGATTTTAGAAACTGCGCAGGCCAGGCCGACGATTTGACGGGATCCTCTCCGGACAGTCCCCGTTAACTGTTCCCAGCGGCTAAATCAGTACAGGAAGCGCGCGATATGGCAGAGTTTTAGGACAATGTTAAAAACTCTCCTCAACGCAAGTGATATAAAGAGTTACAGTAAGTTGAACCGATCAACAGTGTTCTCAACCGTCCCGTCCGTCCGAGATTTCTCCAGGACGGACGGGACGGCGCCAAGGCCGTCCGTCTCCGTCCTTACTCAAGACGGACGGATGTCGGCCGTCATCCACCGTCATCGGGCGGTTACTGTATATCTTTAGACTAAACCCAATCAAGCCCGATAATGTTCTACAGGCTTCGGAATAAATGAAATCCTGGGTGCCGAGGGTGTAATCTTTGGAGAAACAGAGTCAGAAATGGTATGGATGGAGCAGATGCTCACAGATCTTGCATCACGGTCAGAATAGTAATTGAAATTATTTTCGTATAATTTTTGTTATATGCGCTAAGACTTCTCCGTCGACGGCCGTCCCTTCCGTCCGTCTCCGTCCAGCCTCAAAAAGACGGCGCCGTCTCCGTCCTGCTCTCGGACGGACGGATTCTTGCCGTCCGTCCCCGTCCTGACCAATCCCGGACGGACGGGACGGTTGCGAACACTGCCGATCAATACCACACATCAAATATTCCTAAGCGGTCTCGGATTCCGGCGGCCATAGGAGCAATGATTCCACCAGTCCGGACGGACCCGGTCTGGGGTAGGGCTCGGTCCGGTCCGGTCCAACCGGAAGGTCAGACTGGACCGGGCCCCAGACTGGCAGTCTGGGACTGGACGGGCTTGGTCTGGACCAGTCCAAACAGGGCATCCTCACAAAACAAATAAAGTGAAATTCCGAGGTCACAGAAGGGAATATTCGCATAGATGATCCACAGTGGAAGCATTTCATCAGCTACCTTCTGACTAAATTGCTGCTTATCGAACTTTGCCCCATTATCATGCTGGAGATAATTGGCGAAGATGGAACTCCAAGGGTATTCTTTGTAGAATGGTATCTTTTTGAAAGGCGGGCCGGCTTCGTTGTACCTCCACTCAAATACCTCATCGAATCTGTTCAAAAATAAGCACCACTGGTAGTTTTCTGATTGAGATAGACTTACAATAGCAGCACTTCCAGTACTAGTTTGCATCAGACCCAGAAAAAGTACCAAGCGCATGAATTAGAGAGGTCAAGCAGCTGTTTCTGTGTGCAGCAGGTGAGGACTTGGATGCAATCGACGAATTGAAGGCATTTGAGGGTGACAGAGGAAGAGGATGGGTAGACGTTGGGCTGGTGGAGACTGCCTGAGCATTGGAGTCAAATGAACCACCTCCTGTCGAGAACTCAGACTCAACATCCAGTGGCAGAAAGCCTTCCCTGCCACTGAAATCCGACAGTGATTGAGATGACATGGTGATAAAGATTGATTAAAACAGTAAGCAAAAGAAACGACTTAGTTGACAATGGCTGCTGGATTGTAGAAGGTTATTTAAATCTACAAGCAGAACGTATTCGGTAACTCAGTATATCTGTATGGTAAATGGTGCGTAGGGAGTGGCGGATGGCGAGTGAGCAGTTGTTATGAGGAGTGTATTTGGTGACTCAATATATTCGGGCCGATTCGGCCCGAGTGGACTGGTCCAAATCAGTCCAGGCCAGTTCAGTCCAGGTCCAGAAAAATTGGGGATTGGTCCGATCCCGGTCCAAAAATTACTTGGACTGGATTGGACTGGACTTGGACGGACCCGGTCCGGACTGGTCCATTGCTGGACTGGTGGAATCATTGCATAGGAGCCTACCCCGGTGGTCATTAGTCACAGTCGTCAAGTGCCGCAAGCGGCCGAATACAATATGATTCAAACAGTCGTCAAGTGCTGAGTAGGCCGGCAAACTTCATCTGCAGACATTCGTGAATATAGGTGTCTGCCGTTGCGGCTTATTAGTTTGCACTTCTGTTGGTAGGTACTATCGTGCTCGGTCGCAGTCTGGCAGGTATTTTATGGCTAGTGCCAAGCGCCGGCCGGGCGGTCATTGGTATTCTGATAATACTGTAAACCTGCTTCCACGCATAATTTGAGCCGAGTTTGCTCTGAATAGTACTTAAAATGTCACACATTCCTCTTACTCCATCAATGGTAAATATTGGATTATTTTTGTTGTGCGTTGGCATTATATGGCGCTTCTTCTACTAATTTAACCGCCGGGAACAGTTACCGGGGACTGTCCTGAGAGGTTCCCGATTTGACAGCCTGGGGCATAACTGTGGGTGACTGGGCGGACTATAGGCTTTTTAGTGGGTTGCATATGATGACAGTTGGCGAAAGGTGACTTACAATTGATAAGTTGTGGACATTCCAGAAGTTTCTCGTAGTCATCACTCTGATCAGTCAGTGCAAATGGACATACAAATGATTGATAATCTGTTGAAACTTGAGCCTGCGGGTGAAATCCAGCAGTTTCTCGTACTCGCCACTCTGATGAACTTTCTGGATTGTATACTGAGACCAATGAGATGCAGCATATGTTGGAGGTATTGTATCAGGAATCGATGGCCAAGGAAAAGTAGGCTCTTGGAAATGTATTACTAGATGTACACATATGAAGTTCTACCCCCGGACCATAGTTATCTATAGTTACCTGTAGTCAAACTGCAAGCTTTTTGAACCATGGTTCACCCAGGTACCTGCAGTTTCCACCTGCTCAAAGCCTGCAGGCATGGGCCGCTCCAATGGCCTGGCCTGCGATGCATGGGCCAGGCCGGGCTTATCCTGAAACTGGCCCGCCTGGCCCATCCTGGACATGTCTGACTGCCCACATTCTTCGCATAATTGATATCTTTGTCTTCCAGCAATCACGCAATCCTCTCTCTCTTTCAGTTTATCTTGGAACGAGTTCGATAGTATGTTCCACATACTTTTGATACATCATTGCCGGATTCTCGAAGGGCATTCTCCCACTGTGCACCTAGACCCCACAGGTAGGCATAACCGGAAACCGTATATCCGGCTTTGTTGCGAGCAGTTACATCTGCACCGGCCCCTATAACTGACGTGAGAGCATAATGTAATTCGTCCTTCTTATATGTGGCAGCGCCACTCCGAGCAAAGCACTCGATTGTGATATGAAGGACCGTATTTCCGTGTTGGTTACTAGCCTGTGAACTAGCACCGCGTTTGAGAAGCAGCGCAATCTTACCCGCATACGCTGTCAATTGCCCAAGATTTAGTTTCCATGCCAGTCGCATCAGCGGGGTGTTGCTGCATTCATCGGCGGAGTCGTCTTAGTGCAAGCAGGGGCTGCCATGATCGGCGCGCCTAAGGACAGTCAAAGTTTGACTGTCCGGCGGATGTAACTATCGCGGACATTTAGACCTAAGTGCGGATGTACATAAGTATCTTTCTAATTTGAGAAGCCCTAACAAAACCACTATCGACCACCACACGAGTTCTTCCTTCTGAATCCCACATCATCCCTCTCTGCCTATCAACGCTCTACACAGCATACACCAATGGCAGGTATTATTCAATGTTCTAGTCCAGTCACGGAGGATGTCCCTCCGCGGAGAGCCCGGTCCAGTCACGGAGTCCCACCCTCAGTGACTGGACTGGTTCATTCACGGAGTGTACCCCTGCACCCCACCTCCGTGAATGGACTGGTCCATTCACCGAGTGTACACTTGGTGAATGCTCTTCACGCATATATGCCCACGCATGTATGTGCACTCAGCTGGTCATATCCAGCTGAATTTAATCAATGCAATAGCATTCAGTCCAGTGGAACTACGTGCATTCAGCCCAGCGCAACTACGTACATTCAGCCCAGCGCAACTATTTACATTCAGCCCAGCGCAAGTGATGATTGTATGCCTAGCCAAATATATCTGCGATGATGCTCATGATCTCTATACACTCTGTCAGTTCGTATATAAGTTGCTGATTCTGCCTTCGGAGCTTTCTACATCTACATTCTTTATTAGTATTTTCCAAATATCGAAACTAACATTACCTTTGCCAATCAACAATAACCACTACGTCCTCAATCTTCATACTCATGGCTTTATCTGATCCTACACCAACATCCCAAGAGCCCTTCAGCACTGAAGCTCATGATGCCTTCTTGCAGAATATTAATTCCTCCGGGCACAAGAATCGATACCGCTTAGATGGATTGAAGCAACTCTCTTTGACTGCCATTTAATCTTATACTTCACCCACCCTCCTCAGGTGGAAGATGCCTTTCATTCGTGGGAATTCTGTAGATATTAAGGTCACTGCTGGAGGGTCCAAAAGATTAGCTGCATCACTGCAAAGGACCGCTGCTAAAGACCGTGTCGCTGCAAAAGACCGGGTTGCTGCAAAAGATCGTGTTGCAGCAAAGACTGGCTGTCTCTTCGATAGACTAGCCGAATCTAGTGCGAAAGAGGATCTGAAGCGCAAGAGTCACTGCAGCGAAAGAGCCAATGCAGTGAAAGGGCCACCGCAGCGAAAGATGCAAAAAGAAGTGAAAATGTCCAAGCCTGAAAGGGCGTGAAAGAACATTCACAGCGAAAGTATGTCGAAAGCAGCCGAAAGCCTGAAAGCACACGGCACTTTCAGAAACTTTCAAAGTACAGTCGAGTTTCACAATGTACGTTGTGCATGTAAAGGGAACTGCAATACAATTCGCTGCATGTGTTTCAAAGTGAAGGCTGAGTGCATACTTCATTGCCATGGCCGAAATGATGGAGTTCAATGCACAAACAATGGTTTTTCTGCAGCGCCATCTGGTACTTTCAATCTTAAACGGAAGACAACACCACCTAGGCCCAATCACAATCAAAAGCGACTTCGAGCAAATACACAAGGAGAGGCAACAGCGCAAACATACTGCATTTCTTTTGATGATGTCAAGAGGGCAGAGGAAAACGACGAAAGCGATTTGACAGAACTGGATATTGAGCAAGGAGAGGGTCTTGAGGAGTACAAGGATGTGGACAAGGAGGAGGAGGAGGAGGAGGCGGAAGAGGACAATGTACAGAAAGAGGAAAACTACGAAAGTGATTTGACAGAACTGGATATTGAGGAAGGAGAGGGTCTCGAGAAGTACAAGGATGTGGACGAGGAAGAGGAGGAAGAAAAGGACGCGGTAGAGGAAGAGGGCAACAAGGAAGAAGAGCTAGTTTCAAGTCAGGATATGGAGCACAGTGTAATTGTAGTTGCACCACGATTGTGGTGTGCTAGAAGCGTAGTCTATTCTCTAAATGACACGATACATGTATACACAGAGTTGAGCCGCACACGTGACCAACGTACACCCTACATCCACCTCCCCCTACAAAATCTTTCCACCTGAAAAACAAAAGAAAACGCTCCCAAAACTTCAATCTTGCATAGCCGCTACCCTCGCGCTCCTCCTTATTGGTGGTAGCCCCTTGATTTTGGCTGCCTGCGGTCGGGTTGTGACCGACTTCGGCGGTCTCGAAGGATCAGCAGGGCATAGGGTCTTCGGGAGGAGTTTGTTCAAACTCTCATCATTCATGGTAGCCGCATACTCCCTGACTGTCTCCTTTCCTCCGAAACGGGTGAGGTTCGTCAGTGGCTCCCACGTGCACTCCTCCTCTGATTGGCCCTCCCACTGGACTTGAAACTCGGCCTTTCGCTTCTCGACTCGCCACTCGTGAATGGCTTCCAACCCATACTCGGTATCACCGCTCTTGGTGACTCTGATTGGTGGCGGTGCCTCCTGCGGTCGGGATTTGTCGATGGTACACCGTTTAAACTCACTGACATTGTAGGTCTTGTGAATGCAGAGCTGCTCAGGCATGTCAGCGATCTCGAAGGCATTGCCATTGCCGTGTTGCATGCCGAGAGTGTATGGGCCGACATAACGTTGTTGTAAAGCTCGACTAAGCTGTGCCCTAGACTTGTCGGTGTCGGGGTCGGTTCCAGGTGCAGCAGCACCGTAGCTTAGTGGCATGTTTCGAGTGTTTATCATCACACGGTCGCCAGATTGGAAATTGTGTGGTTGCCATTTCTTGTTTGCTTCTGCGGCCTGGTTCGCTTGGGCAATTGCAAGTTTATGCTGGAGCTGGGCAAGAGTATCGGCCATGGTCGTTGCGAAGCTAACTGGTTGATGTCCTCCAGTTCGACTCACAATATCGCGGAAGGAGTTGACAGAGGTTGCCGCGGCAATGATATCAAGTGGCATCCGTGGAACGTATTCTAGGTCTGCTTCGAATGGTGTCATCTCCGTCGCCATATGCTTACTTGCATTATATGTGAACTCTGCCAGTGGCAGCAGTTTGGCCCAGTTCCTCTCATTTCCAGCGGCGAAGGTGCAGAGATATCGTTCGACAATACTATTGACCTTTTCTGTGAGTCCGTCGGTCTGTGGATGGAAAGCCGTCGACATACGCATCTCAGTCCTCCATATTTCATTCAACTGTTGCCAGAAGTCAGACGTAAATCTGATGTCTCTGTCACTGACAATCGACTCTGGAATTCCGTGTAGCCGAAAGTAGACGTCAATGAAAATCTCTGCGAACCGTTGGGCCGTGAGGTCATTCCCCATTGTGGCCGTCCAAATGGCTCGTTTGGTCAGGCCGTCGATGATGGTGATGATAGTGTCATTACTGTTGCTAATTGGAAGCTTGGTGATGATGTCGATGTCAATTCGCTGCCATTTTGCGTTGGGCACATCCAGTGGCTGTTGGAGCCCATACGGCTTCGGGTTCGTCGACTTTGCACGGGCGCATGCTGCACAGCCCTTAACATACTGTTTGAATGTCTGGTACTGACGTGGCCAGAAAAACTGTCGTCCGACCACTGAAGCCGTCCTGTTGATTCCGAAAAGCCCGACGACCATGGAGTCGTGTACCTCGTATAAGACATTTTTCTGGAGCTCTCTCGGGATACAGAGGCCGTCAGTCGCACGGTGGAGAATTAGCCCTTTGTTGTTCATCCAGTAATGTCGTGTTCAATCCCGTCGTTGCTTTTTCTGTCCTGCGGTGTCCTTCATCAGACTCGCCTGGGTGCCTTGGAGTTCACGATATACCATGCCGAAGTACGAATCTCCTGGGTACGCTCTTCGTACTTCGTCCATCCAACTGTCGGCCCGAATAACACTCGTATGCATTAGCTCTCCCGTGTAGTCGCTGCTCCCAGAGTTTGGCTCTCCCAAATTTTCGGCTGACTGGCCGCCGACGTCTGGATAGTTGGGGACAACTCGGGCCATCCGTGGTAGTGGTGGTTCCTTGGAATCGGACCGTCGGCTGAGAGCGTCCTGGATGTAGTTCCGTGCGCCTGGAAGGTACTCAATCTTGAAGTCGTATTCCATCAGAGTCTCCAGGAGTCGCATTTGTCGACTTGTTAGCCGTGGCTGCTTAAGAATATGCTGCAATGCCGAGTGGTCTGTTTGAACTTTGAACTTGTCGCCATGTAGGTAGAAGCGCCAATGCTCGATCGCATCTTTTACTCCCAGGAGCTCTTTGTCGTAAGTGGAGAACTGGGTTTCAGCATCGTGTAGTTTGCGAGCAAAGTAGGCGATGATTCTATCCGTCCATTCACCAGTGGTCTCCTTTGGCAGTTGCTGTAGCGTGGCCCCAATAGCAAAGTCGGACGTGTCAGTCAGCACCAGATATTGGCCGCCTTCCTGTGATGGGAGTGCAAGAGCCAGATCAGCCAGCATGGCCGCCTTGAGGACGTCAATCGCGCTTGTCACCTGCTTCCACTGTTCTGGATCTTTCTGCACTTTGTTGAACTCTGTTTGGGTTATGTTGAGAAAGGCAGTCAAGGGAGTGGTGATCTTTGCGAAATTCCTGACAAAGCGACAGTAGACACCTGCGAGCCCCACGAAGCTGCGCACTTCTTTGGGAGTAGCTGGGTCGGGCCAATCGGTGATCGCGGCGATTTTCTCGGATGTCATTGAGACGCCGCTCCCGTTCACCTTGAAGCCCAGTGCGTCGGAACATGGTTCTTTAGAGAGAAAAACAGAGGCTCTTTTCGGTGATCTGAATCGATGATGATTGTCTATCGAATGAAAGCTAGAACTCAGATACGACCCGAGCTTTGAAACTGCGTTAAACCCAATCATGCCAAGCACACCCGCCGAGCCTCAACTTTGAAATGACCACCCGATATCACTCGACACACCCACTCTCCTCAAAGATGCCGAGGAGGCCAAACAAGAACCAAACCAGTGAAAAAGGCCTACCGCACGCGTCAAATCGAAATGCACGACTTCCCATATAGCACGAAGGCCGAAATCCTCCTTGGTACAAAGACCATGAAACCCAGTATTAAAGTAAAGTAAAAGCAGTCAGATACACGATGGCACGAAGGCCGAGAAGACTTATATAACCCTCTCAAAAGAACTCCTTTCCTTCGATAATACCCTTAATGGCATCCTTGGCGATGTCTAGTGTTAGCAACGGTTCCAAATTACGGGTCTGGGTCGGTTCCGGTTCCGGAACCGCCAAGGAACCGAACCGCCCAATCACAAGCGGTTCCAAACCCGGACCGGAGCTCCGGGTCCGGTTCTAGAACCGCCAAGGAACCGAACCGCCCAATCACAAGCGGTTCCGACCCGGAACCGACCCGGACCCGCCGGGTTTTGGCGGGTTTTTTCTCTAAAACTATCGCTCCAATTAAGTATTTGAGTTCTGATTGGATCGCAACATGTTATATACGTAGATTATGCAGTTTTTGACGCTCTTTCACCTCCCGCTCTCCGATTAGCGATACGATTAGTATTTGTTGAGTCGCTGCGAAAAACAGTCGATTTTGGCCGCATTTTCGGCTTTATTTCACAGCGACTCGACGAATACAAATCGTATCGCAAATCGGAGAGCGGGAGGTGAAAGAGCGTCCAAAACCGCATAATCTACGCATATAACATGTCGCGATCCAATCAGAACTCAAATACTTAATTGGAGCAGAAAAGCTGTGATTATTGGGGCCGATGAAAAATGAGGCTCTGCTGCAGGTGAAACCCGCCAAAACCCGGTGGGTTTCGGTTCGGTTCCGGGTTGGAACCGCTTGTGATTGGGCGGTTCGGTTCCTTGGCGGTTCCAGAACCGACCCAGGGGCACGGTTCCGGTTCCAACCCGGACCGCGGCCGGGTAACCCGGAACCGTTGCTAACACTAGCGATGTCGGCACTAATCTCAAGAGTTCCTCTGTCGGATTCGGATCGAAGGTAATAAGGACGTAGTTTATCGGTATGCCATCCCTTTAGTCGAAGCCCGGTAGCATCTACCAAATTGACTTTGCCTTTCCTGGTAATATAGCAAATCCGGAACGGTCCTTTCCATCTAAAATCCCAGGGATGCCCATAAGAATCGGCAATCTGGTAATTCTGTACAAGAACTAGGTCTCCGACTTGATAAACATGTTTGGCGATCCCTTTTTTGTAGGTCTTGGCTCTCTGCTGCCAATAGTTGAGTGCTCTGTCGATAGCTTCTTGTCTTATGCCATCGATGCGTATTTCTCGCAGGCGGTGAAGTTGATCATGTTTTTATTCGTTGTCGGTAGCTTTTCCGGGAGCAATCAAATTGACAATTGGCGATCTAAGGTAGTACGCAAACAGCAGCACTGAAGGAGTTAAGCCAAAGTTGCCGTAAGGGACACGTGTGTTGTATGCAAATTGAGCCTTGGCGACGACGTTTACCCAATCCGTCATTTCGTCAACCACTTTCCGAATCGTAGATTTGCAGCTTTTGATGGATCTCTCGGCTTTTCCTTGGGATTTCGCGACTCCCGGAGCCACAAATACCCATTTGATTCGATTATCTTCGGACCATTGCAGAACATTCTCATTGCAAAAGTGACGACCTCTGTCGGACTGAACGACTCTGGGATATCCGTATCTCATGCAATTGGCTTCCAACGCTTTTTCTGTAGTTTGACCGTCGGCTTGCCTCATGGTAGCGATCTTCAACCATCCGGTGAAATTATCAATGATGTACAGACAGTATTCGAACCTCCTGCAAGGGCTATAGGGGCCAGAATAGTCAACCGTAATTATTTCGAACGGTTCAAGGCAGATGATCGGCCTCAAGGGTTCAGTATGAAATGGTGCGAATGGTTTGGCTTTTTGACACCGGTCGCATGTCTTGGTATAGTTGTAGATATCGGACCTCATGGTTGGCCAGTAGTACCAGACGCTGACCTTGTGAAACATCATCTCGGCTGCATATTGTCCACCGCATGGATTATCGTGGAAAGCTTGCAAGATTTCAGGGATTTCCGAAGCCTTAGGAACCGGTTTAACTTCTCCGAACTTATTTTGGTGAACCAATTGATCCTCAACGTCCAGGAGGAACACTTGAGATAGATACCTAAGTCGCCTTCTCTCACCACGGGTTAGCTCTTCATTACATGAACCATTCTTCAAAAACCTGTGCAGATGCTTCCACCATTCCCTCCAATGACTACTCATACTTCCCAAAGCCACCATATTTTCTCTACCAATCGGAATCTCGGCGGATTTTCCACTTCTCTTCTTTCCCAAATGATACTCCTCCATCGCAATATTTTCTTCTTGCTCCATTCTCACCATCAAATCTTTCGGAACTCTTGATAAACTATCCAGCACTATATTCGTTCTTCCTTCAATGTGGTATATATCTTAATCGTACTCTTGAAGTGACAGAACCCAATTATTGACTTTAGAGTTCTTAGAAAGGTTGGACGATTTAAAAGCTTGAGTGATTGGACGACAATCGGAGTAGAAGAAGACTTTAGACCCGAGAAGTAAGTGGCGATTCTCGGTAACGAAATGGGAAATGGCATAAGCTTCTCTCTCCGGTTGTGACCAAGCGCATTGAGTATCGTTAAGAACCTTACTCAAGAAGAATATTAGTCTGACTTCTCTTGCTGCATTCGAATGATTCTGCGGAATAACATCCAATTGACCGAACACAGCTGCTATTCTCCACGGCGAAGCATCAAACATGCCCACTATCGGTGGATGTGGCGTAAGTTGCTGAAGAGTTATGTCCAAGTCCAGATCGTTTTCGAGCGCCTTCATCTGTTCTTGATCCTCGGATCCCCAAACGAAGTTATAATCCTCTCGGCGTACTCACATCTCTTTCCTTCCCTTTGGCAAGATTTGACCAGGCTTCGGATCTTCCAATCTCGTCCAGCCTCTAAGCTTTTGGCTCAGAAATCGAGATTTCTAAGACAAGGAAGGAATGAATCTAGGCATGTAGCGCAGACAAGCATGGATCGTTTCGATGTCTTTACGTCCTGTAATAGGCTTCCGCATTATCGTCTTAAACTTGGAAACGAGGTGAGGTGCTTTAGATATGCCATGTCTCGAAATGATATGTCCCAATGTTGCTTTCTTTTTGGCGAGTAAGCGAGATTTCCCAGGGTTGATTGACATGTTGGCGTCTCGGAACCTTGGAAAAACCGTGAATTCTAAAAGATCGATTGCTTGATCAATAGCCTCGTGTTCCCTCTGCAAAGGAGTTTTATCCGATTTCAATGGAAGAGCCTTTCCTGCTCCGGTCTCAACATTGTCTAAGTAAACTTGGAGATTCTCTCCCTGTGTACCAGTAAAGGTTTCAACCATAAGAGTGCTGTATGTGAAAGGTGCACCTTGAAGTCTGAAGGGCATATAAAGCCAATAGACGACTCCGAGTCCCGGAACAACGAAAGGTGTCAAATATCATGTATTCTTATCAAGAATGATCGTGTAGAATCCTGAAAAGCCATCAGTAGAGTTAAATCTCAAATTTCCGGCGATCTGTCGTAATGCTTCATCAAGATTCTTTATCTCTCCTGCAACAGCATGCATCTGGCTGTTAAGATAGACGTAATTGATGCACATACGAGGATCAACGTTTGCTCCTGTTGATGCTAGTACCACATTTGACGTTTGTCCGATGATATCCGCCGATGTCGCTCTGTGCAAGATTGGCTCCACGATAGCACACATTTCAGCACAATGCCTGGTTATGAACTCCATTTCTTTTGGTGAGAATGGTCACCGATACCGGGCTTTCTTCCAGACGGATTTCGGCAAAGGCCTCAGTATATGTTTCAACGTTCGGGGAGCAGTGCCTCATCTCAGCAAGTCTCGGGCTACCCATGTCCTCATACTTCTGAGCAGGTCCACCAATCGTTTCTTTTGGACTGTGGTAACGTCTTCCATGCATACCCACCAGGTGACGTTGTCAACTTGCAATTTTTCGAGTCCTTCTTCTTTTGCCGACTATTCTGTATAACCACCAGCGACTAAAGGTTCATAAGCCTGGCTTGACTTGCAGTAACCTCTTTCGAACTGACTTCTTCGAATCCGGACTCTTCGAAACCAGGAATTTCCAAGATTAGAGCAATTATTCCCTTGAATTCTTCCGAATTCACGTAATCAGTACCTCTCCACTCATTAACATCAATCATCTTTTTTGCCATCAACTCCGCGGGGAATGCATCGTCTTCCACTTCTTCCATCGATAGTTTCTTTTTCTCCACCTCTTCAGTATTTGCCTTTTCAAGTTCTGCTTCGAACTCTAAATCTTCTTTGAAACAATATTCCTCCAGTTCGTATATTTTTCTGTCTCCAATTTCTTTCTCTTTCATTTTTTCCTCTTTCTTTTCTTCCTCTTCGATTTCTTCCTCTTCTTTGAAATACGACCAATTTTCTACCATGACGCTTGCACATTTCTTTAGATGTTGCTTCTCAATCTCGATCTCTTTCTTTGTTGGGTGAATTACTGCAGCGGAAGCAATCAATTTTGCTTTAGAAGGGACCAAATTCTTGGACAACCAGTTATGATCACAAACGTACTTGTTTCCGTGGATGATGACCCGTACCCCTGACAAAGTAGGAACCATCATGTAGTCGTGCCTCATGCTGATCATGGCATTAATCGATGCTAGGAACAGTTTTGATAAAAGTAATTCCATGTTAAAGATGTTTTCTCCCGAGATATACAGGACCTCTTTCGCCTTGACTCCTTGACCAAAGTCGAGTTCTGCAAAAAGATACCCCTTTGTCGTAGTTTTTCCCGCCACTCCTCTGATGTTGAGGGATCTGTCATATTTGATTGACATCTCAGGATTGGCCTCCAAGATCTTCTGTGCTAGGCTTAAGGTTATCAGAGTAAGATCGGCTCCACAGTCAACCAGAAGGTCGTGAAGATACAGTTTTCCGACAAAGGCAGCCATCCGAATCGAGGGTCCATAACTTATAGCGGCATCAATGATTTCGCGGTTTTCATCAATGCCTTGAGGAACGGCTTCATTGAAAAGACGTTTGAAATTTTCTTGTCGAGTTTCATGCCAGATGTCTCAATTGCGGAGTCTTCGAACCGGAGATCGAGAGTTCTCCTCCGGCTCAGATCCTTTTTCTTCTGGTGGAGTCCGAGATTGAACTTGCCGTCTAGAAGGTTGTCGCACAGGGGGGGCACCCTCCTCGGTTTCAATCGTAGGGTCGGGAAATAGATATTCGAGGATGCTCTTTCGGTAAGTTGGGGAACATTTGAGTAAAGAGATCAAGTTGATTGGTGGCTTCAAAGACTTCAGCCATTCTGTAGGATCCCAAACGCCGGGGAGATATCCGCATTCGTCCGGTTTGGGAAATAACGTATCAGGATCGCCTCTTCGTGCGTTTGGGCGACCTCCGCCGGGATAAACTCCTTGTTGTTTAAGTTCTTGGGAAACTCTCTGAATAAATGTTTCTTTCGCAGGCTTTGTATCGACTTCGTTATTGTTTACTGTGGCTGTAAGTCCATTGATTGAATAGTCAAGGCCAGGATACATGCAGGTGCACTTGTCATCAGACTCGGCCGCTGATCCTCGGGGTTCTGACGAAGAGACTTTTTGAAGGATCTTCACTTCTCCTGTAAACCATCTTTTGCTCCTGGCTGACTCGAGTCGAGACTAGTATATCTCATCCGCCGGAATTTCTTTTTGCTGCCTGAGATGCTCACACTCATTTCAGTTTCGACAAGCTTCTGGACATGCGCTGGTACTATGACCAAGCTCCCAGCAGTTCCAACATCTAAACGATCCCTTTGATTCTTCTTTTATTGGCTTATGATCCTTCTTTTTCGCATCGTCTGAATTTGCCCATCTCTTTTGAGCTTCCAAGTTGAGGTTGGTAAGCTGTCTCTGTTCTTCTAATTCCCGTTCTAATCTTGCATATTTATCTGCGAGCTTGCCATGCATCTTGGCTGACTTTTCAACGTCCATATCCTCGCGACGCCTGAGAATAGGATCCGGATTCCTGTGTGCTGCATCGTATGCAATAAGTTTTTTCTTGAGATCGCTTAATTCAAGATCTCACCACTCCGGATCGGAATCCGTGAGCTTCTTTGCTATGGATAAGGGTACTCGCTCCATCAGCAGGGTTTGATAGGCATACTTCCCTAAATGGGTTCTTCCCATGATCTTATCTATCTCGGTGATAAGCTCTTCAACTGTCTTGTCAGGGAAATACTTTATTGTTTGGATCTTATTGATGATATGCGTAGATGACTTGATTGTGGGAGTAAACTTAATCTCCAACATGTCTTTGAGCCCATCGTAAGTATCGACTTCCGTCGGTTCTTGCTCGTCAAGCCAAGTTGATGGACCAACGAATGCCATCCCATCTTGACCTTTAGCCGGCGGATTAATTGGGTCGTGTAGTGCTGCAGAAAGTCAGAGCAAAAATATGTCAGGTGTGGTCTGCGGGTTAGCAGCCATCGACCGGTTTCAGGCTAATTCGAATTTCTTGAGGAATCCTTCAACCGGGGTGGTGCCTTCGTATTTCATTGTGTGAAGCATGCTGAGATACATGATCTCCTTTTGAACAATGGCAGCTGGTTGGGCGGCCATTGTTTCGTTTTCTAATTCGGGTTCTGTATTGGGTTCTGTATTGGGTTCTGTAAGATCCTCGTTGCCGTCATAGATTTCTCCGTAGTGATACTGGTAGTGGAGGTCGTACTCGTTGAGTGGGATGTTGTTGTCGTCGAGGTATCTAAGAAGTTGTCGCTTATGTGCTCGGCACTCTCTCTCCCAAACTTCAACTTCTTCTTTGTATGCGCTGGAGGCCTCTTCGAACCAAGTCTCTCGGTCGTTGTCATATTTGACTTGTAGATCTGATGTGAAGATTCTCCGGTCTGGGGCTGTATGCTTTGCCCTGAGAAGAGGAGTTGTGAATGGAGCCGTTTCGAATGATTCTTCGGGGGTATTGATTAATGGTGGTTCGGGAATGACCTCTTCCTCCTCTTCCGGTTGAGGAGTTGAAGTCTCGGTAAATCTGGGTGCGTCGAAGATGCGCTGATCGGGCATGGCAATCAATGATGAACGTGATTCGCAGGATGGTGTGTAATGAGCCGGAGAGAATGCTCCGGGGATTGTCGAAACCAAACGACGGAGTGAATCCTCTCCGTTAGGAAGTCGGACGATCTGACTGTTGTTTGGGGTATTTCCTGGCAGGTCTGGATAGCTGACGAGGCCAAACCAACCTCTGTAGGCCCCTAGTAACTCGGCCCACTTCTCTCTTGGTAAATCTTGGTTGTAAAGTTGTTCGAGTGCTATGGCGATAGCTTTCGTCGCAACTTTTTGGTCGGGGTAATGAATGAAGTGTTTGGAGGCGTGTTCTAAGTCGGTGTTCAAAAAGAGACCTTGCTTTCCGTGTCTTTCGAACTTGGTAACGATGTAGGCTGATCCTTCGAGGAGAAACTGTTTGAAGCTTCCAAGGGTAACGACAATTGCCTTTCTTTGACCGAGTGTAGTGACACCCGGCTATCGCAGAGTGAAAGCTTAGCGAAGCTCGTCGGAACGATTGTGAAACGGACAGAAACGAAGGATGGAACGGACTTTCTTCGATCGAGTGTAGCGACACTCGACTGTCGGAAGGTGACAGCTTGTCGAAGCTTGTTGGAAATGAATGCGAAACGGACGGAAACGAAAGACGGAGCGGTCTGCTTGTTCTCTCGGAGTCCCTGCTGTGGTCACCAGTTTGTCGAAATGTCGTTCTTTGAAGAGAAAAACAGAGGCTCTTTTCGGTGATCTGAATCGATGATGATTGTCTCTTAACTCAAAGCTAGAACTCAGGTACGACCAGAGCTTCGAAACTGCGCTAAGCCCAATCATGCCAAGCACACCCGCCGAGCCTCAACTTTAAAATGACCACCCGATATCACTCGACACACCAGAAATGGTGCTTCTGCTCGGCCGAACTGACACTTCTCGCTCTGTAGTCGAAAACCTTCGCGGCGGATTGAATCCAGGACTGCCTGTACATGCTTCTCATGGGCTGCTTCGTTCTTGGAATAAATCATTATGTCATCCAGAAAAACGATGCAGTAGCCGCTGACAATGTGTTTCCATAAGAGTTCAGTCATTAGCCTCATGAACTCACTTGGTGCGTTTGCCAGGCCGAAGTGCATCACTAGCCACTCGTATGGACTGTCCGGGCCGATAAATGCTGTCTTCTCAATGGAGTAAGGGTGTATCCGGTGCTGGTGGTAGCTGCTGTGAAAATCGAGTTTCAAGAAGCATTTGGAGCCCTGTAGGCGTGCAATCAGATCTTCTGGATGTGGCAGTGGGAATCGGTCCTTAATGGTGATCTTGGTGAGAGCCTGGTAGTCAATGCACATCCGGCATTTGCCACCGGGTTTTGGTACGAATAGAACTGGTAACGCATATGGAGAGTGTAAACTGCGAATTTTGTGTTTCTCCAGCAGTTCGGTTGTCTGTTTCTTATACTCTTTTCACTCTGCGGCTGTCTGTCGGTACGGACTCCGGTGTGGTGGCTCTATTCCTGGAATTGTGCGAATGCGGAAGCCGCCTGCCGCACGTGTTGGAGGCAGTCCTTCCGGCTCCATGAAAAGGTTGTGGTACTGCTCTCGGACTCGCAGTTCGAACTCCGACAGCTCTTCCACTCCCGCAGCCGATTCCACTGACATGCACTCCGCCCAAATTACTGCACAATCGGCCTTGAACATGGCTTCGTCGACAATCTTTGCAATCACCACCTCATCGACTAACTCCGCACCAAATTCCATAGCCCCAAGCTCCATTGCATTGTAACCTCGAGGCCGCGTCGGCTCTGCCTTCGTCGTCATCAACTGGGTAGCTCTGCCCTGGTCTTGCCTCAGCCCGTCCATTGTAAATTGGAATCGGCTACCATCTCCGTCGCCGCCCAGGCACAACCGATTCTTTTTGTGGTTGACATGGTGCGGAATCTCCTCCATCCAGCCTTTGCCAAGGATGATGTTGTACTTCGCCAACGGATAGACTACGAACCATCCACTGTACATGAGCCTACCGATGTCCAACTCCAGGTGTACTTCTTTCAACGGCAGAGTCTCCACCCATCCCGCTGTTGTTAACTGCATGTCGCCTCGGTGTCGAGTCTTTGGCTTACCGCCGGCCAGCTTTTGTAACAGGCTGGGGTTGACAAATTTATGACTGGCACCGCAATCGTAAAGGGTATAGGCCGCTACATCTCTTTTTTTCATTTCTGTTGTTCTCCTTCTCCATTCTCTTTCTCTTTCTCGTTCTCGATTTTCCTTTCTTGAGTGGCTCGCTGAGTACGACACAGGGAGGTTGAAATGAAGCAGAATTGAGCTGTCACTTTCGGAGTGAAACAACTTCATATTAACGCTCTTACGAACTCTATTTCTGCTCGCCCCAGCCTCCTCGTTCGTCCCATCCTCTGGAGGTACCGTGCACTCGGCAGCCCCTCCTAGGCGTTTCCCGCATTGTCTCTGTCTTGAACTCCTGATTCTTGACTTTCTGCAGCCGTTGCCTTAGTTGTATTCACCTCCTGTTGATTCCTCTGTCGTCCACTTCGACAGCCACCAATTGCACCTCCGCGGCGGCGGCTGCGGTTTCCAACTCCGCGGCCTCTGCAGTTGTCACCCGGTGTTTGCTGATTTAGGCAGTCGTAAGCCCAGTGGCCGTCCGTAGATTGGCACTTGGCGCACTGATTAGGTGCAAGCGGTGGTCGGTTGCCGCGGCTGCGATTCGTGTTCCGGTCGTACATCGCTGATATTTCGGCACCCTTGGCTTTGTCTTTCGGGGGTGCAGTCGTATCGGAGTCGGCTACAAACACCATTGCCCGATCCAAAGTTGGTACACCTCCCATTACTCTTCTGAAACTCCGGTACTGGATGAAGGAGCGATATGCCACCTCATTCAGACGTAATTTGGCTGCGTACTCTTGCAAGAGTTGTTGAGGGGTCATCGGTGCGTGCGGGTCAAGTTGCAGTCGTAGTCGTCGGAACTCTTCGTTAACAGTAGCTACAGGGCCCTTGGCGGAGATTGTAAGTAGCCGCCACTCATCTTCGAAGTTTCGATGTGCGTCCAGGGGTATAAACTCTTCCTTGAGCCGTATGCAGAAGTCATCTCAAGTCGGATATGGCTGGCTAGACGGAAACGTCGAAGTCGCCCATCGTTCTGCTGTCTCCTTATGTTGGAGCAGAGCGTACCTGGTCCATCCATCCATTCGCGGCGCTGCTACTCCTGCTGCCATTGTTGGGGTTGTCGTTTCAAGCCATCCAATTTCGTGGCATCGGGCCTCGAATTGTCATTGCATGTCATTGATACAGTCGCTGACGACTTGCATGTCCCGCTCGCCCTTGAACACCGGAAGTCGTGTGGGGTTAATTGTGAAGGTATTGACATTGGTCGTGTTTCCTCCTGCGCCTTGACTTCGTGCATTGGCCATCATGACTATTCGTAATGCCTCTTCTGCTGCGGTCACTTGTGTGCTGAGTTCTGCCGTCTCCTGCTTGGCCGCCTCCGGGATCGCTCTCGCCGCCAACGCCTCCCTGGCTGCCCTGTCCGCCTCATCCACGGCACCACCTGCAGTTGCTGCACGCAGGGTTTTGACGTCTGCCATCAATTCTTCCATGGCAACCGCCCGGTCCTCGGCCTCGTCATAACATTCCGCCCACGCGTCTTCTAGCGCTGCGATGTACCGTCTCCACCGCACATTCACCTTTGAGCCATCGTTGATCGGCCGTTCCAATATCCAGTCGCGATACCGAACGTACTCGTCTGAGCGTGGTCTCCCGTCATTCGGTTTGCGTAGTAGGTTCACTGTATCATCCATGTAGTCGGGGTCGTGATACTACGGACCGCCGTTGCTGCTGCTATTGCCTGAATCCGGCTGCGGGGTTACCATGCCTTGTCTCGGCCGCCTTCTTGGTGCGACTGAACGTGACATGGTTCGGATTCTCTCATATTTCCCAAGGTGTTGGGGTTGCAATAACGTGTCGGTGTCTCGGGGGTCTTTGATTGTCAGGGTCTCTGATTGTCAGGGTCTCTGATTCACGGGGTCTCTGATTCTCGGGGTCTCTGATTCTCGGGGTCTCTGATTCTCGGGGTCTTTGATTCTTGGGTCTCTGATTCTCGGGAACTCTGAGTGTCAGGGTGTCTGATTCTGGGGGTATCTGATTGTCGGTGTCTCTGATTCTCGGGGTCTCTGATTCTCGGGGTCTCTGGTTCTCGGGATCTCTGTTTCTGGGGGTCTCTGCAATTGATTCTCTGGTGGCTCTGGTCGGTGATCACGCCATTGTAATCGCCCTTGATCTAGGGTAGGGTGTCTCGTGATGTCGACGTGTGGAGCGCCGATAACCTGGTCTCTGTCTCGTAGGTCCTCTCGATCTGCTCAATTGTGTCGAATTGCCACTGCCACAGCACCGGGATCGAGACACAAGAGGGTGTTGACGTGTTGCTACCAAGATGTGGTGTGCTAGAAGCGTAGTCTATTCCCTAAATGACACGATACATATATACACAGAGTTGAGCCGCACACGTGACCAACGTACACCCTACAACGATGTTGAAGGGACTTAGCACTTTGTATGTGTGCTGCGCGAAGGAACCTGCTGGGGGTTTCGTAATTCGATCAGCCAGACTCCTGCGCTTGACCTTGGAAGCAGAGGTGGTTATCTCTGGCGTCGAAGCTTCCACCTTAGGCTTTCTCTTTTTCTGGCTGAACGAAACTTTGATAGCATTCTTGCAGAAGACTCATCAATGCTCCGAAGAACCGCAGCGTTTACGTTCGTTATGCTTGGCTCTTGCTTCCAACAAAGATTCTGAAATACCTTTCAGGGCTTCGCCCTTGTCCGTGTTGACAGGCTTAGGACCCTTCTTCTCCGTTCGAGGTTTCTTGGAGTCGGAACCCTTTTCAGGATTATTCTTTCCTTGATTCCCCTTATGATCACCATCAACATCACGCGTCCTCTCATTGTCCTTCTTATGTTTGGGCTTGTGATCGTTGTGATGGTACTTGTTCTTTTCTTGCAGGCATCTCTCATAAGCGCGGCCGACTTGTCGAAGCAGCAGTTCGTATTCTGCATCATCGTTCGATGTAAGCTTCGAAAAGGATAGTCAATCCTTGATGTCCTCGTTGAGACCGCTGTGCAGAGCTTCTCGCCATGCCATTCCGGATAAGCAGACTTGGTAGTTCAAGGCTTCCATCCTTACAATGTAATCCTGAATGTCTCCCATGTACTGCAAATCCTTCATTTTTCGCAGGAGTTGATTTTCCTTCTCCATGTCGATCAATCGCTCCTCCATGCTGCTAACAAACGCTGCCCAGGTATCGACTTGAAAATGTTTTTTCATCTGGTCCTCGCGATTGTTGTACCAAGCCAGTGCCTTTTCCCGCCAGATACTTCCAACAAAGATTATCTTATTGTCATCGTCAAAATAACTGTCCTTGAAGTACTTGAGATATCTTTCCACCCCGCGAATCCATTGGCAGTAGGACTCTGTCCTGTCCGTCGAATCGCATTTGAACTTCCCAGGAAGCTCTATCTTTTGCTTCGACCCTGGGTTCGGTGCTTTCGGTGGATGTGGAAGTGCTTGTGGAGGTGCTGGCGGAGGTGCTGGCGGTACCGAAGTTTGTTCACTGTAGTTCGTTCTTTCTGAAGGTGGGAGTGGCGGCAGATAATCTTCCCCTCAATCAGAGGATCTTGAGCTACTCGAGCTGGAGCTGGAAGAGTCGGAGCCACAAGGTGGATCTCCTCGAACGTCTGCTGCGCCGTCTCCGTTGCGCTCAGGCCCCGGAGTCATAGCTTCTCTGAACCAAATTCCAGCGCCATCCTCAGTGGCATATCGAACACGGAATCCCTCGCCATAGGGCTTGGTATCCCCTTCTTTTGTTGTCAACACTGACCTAGCCTGGGAGCGAACAGATTTCTTCATTCTTTCATCCGAGAGCTTCGTTTGCCAGTCTCAAGAGAATTCTTTGTATTTCCGCTCGAAATCTTTTTTCATCCTTCGCTCCGACGCCTTCCTTTCCCTTTCTGCATTATCCGCCTTTTTCTGTGCTTCCTTCTGTGCATCTTGCAACTTCTTTGACACTGCTCGAGCCATGGCGTATAATCCAGACATTTTTTCGCTATTCTCTTGTGCTTTGAGCTGGATCGTCACGAGTTCTTGAAATTGAAGGTGCACTTGGAGGGCAAGACGTTCTGGGGATCATTCTCTATTATCGAGCATAGTTGAGAGGGTGTTCCAGGCATTTCTGGAACATTGAATCTGCTCACTGTGGGCAAATTGTAGCTCTTCGTAGGATTCGGAGGAATGGGCCTTCATCACAGCAAAGGCTGCTTGGACCAGGCATCCCAATAGTCCGTCCCGTCTGGACAAGGCGCTACCCGGGACCGGACCATAAATTTCGGGGCAACAAATTTTGGACCGTTTGGGACCAGGGCAAAATCTATCTGGACGGGACAGACTACAGGGCCCTGCAGTCTTGCAGCAAGGGTACAAAAAGTCATAAAACTTCAGTTTGAGAAGCGGAAATTACATCATTATAGACTAGACTTCCAGAGTGAGTAATCCATGCCATTATTGGCCTCTTCTCCCCCAATTGGGTACAAATATTGAGGCACACTGTGAAGGGTCCGAACGCACCACCGGAAATACAGCTGGATATAAGCCCATTTCTAGTACCACAACCAGGATCGGTAGCCATCGGTCCCATGTAGGTACCTGCAGGGGCCCTAGTCCAGTAGATCTGAGCCCCGGACGGACCAGGGCACGGAAATCATGCCTGGGAGAGGACGGCGAAGTCGGGCCCCGAAAGACTGTAGTCGCCCCTGAGGGTTGGTATGCCTGGCTTGGACGTTAGCCGTAAATAGTTGGGATTGGATGACCATATTGGAGTGCTTCGAAAATTGATTCGTTTCCATCTTTTCCACTCCCAGGCAGATGGCATCGTATATCTCGTTCTGCCTAATGATGAACCCTTCTTAAGCTTGGGCCAATTCTGGGAGGGCCATTCGTATCTCGAAATTCATCTCCCTTGCATCCTGAATGAGGCAGTGTTTAAAACGGGCCGGGCCGGGCCGGCCCTGACATCTTTAGGCCCGACCTGCGGACTTTATATCAAGCCTGGCCGGCCGCCCTTAGCACGGCCTTTTCAGGAGAGAAACCTGGCCGGCCTGGAAGCTCTAGCGGGCCGAGTGATTGGTTGCGATTCATGTCCGCGGGTGGCATTCACACATTGAAAATATCATAGGGCCATGGTATCATTACTGGCTATGCTATAAATTGGAGACGTCAAACACACACTAAAGAAGAATACTTTGACCGCAAGTATTGACAGTTAAGGCTCTGGTTCCGAAGTAATCCGCTATGGGGTAGTGGGAACCATGAAAGCAAGTACACCTCTCGATCCTGACCTCCAAGTCTTGTTTTACAACATCTCCGGCCGTCTTTCCAATGCCCGAAGCATCTCATCCAGCTTCCTGACCTCATTTGACTCCATAATGCCCGCTTTTTCCCAAGACTGCATACATTCAGCTGCACAAATTACATCATCGCCCAGGCGATTTCGGCAACCTAAGATAAGCAGCTTCAAACTACTGAATACTCTTTCAACCTCAGTGGATATGGCAGCTATTGAATGAATGGAGAATGCCATCCTAGCAATCTGGGCAATCAGCTCTGGAATCTCATCTTCAGCTGGTGAGTCTTGAAACAGGTGGATTGTTGAGAGCTGTGTAAAGTGATTGTCTATTGTGTTGGAACGGTTTGTTAAGTTCGTCATCACGTGGTTTGGGTTAGGTTTTAGTGCAGAGCCACTTGGATTGAAGTTCTTGCTACGTGTCATGTAGATTTAGACAATCGAGAGAAAAAGTTCGATACAACAGGTTATCAGCCCTTGCGCAACCACGATTTAGACGACGGTCTCGAAGCGAAGTGATAGAGTTTAGACGAATTCGACTTAGATTTGGAATTGTGGCATTATCGACACGGTCATATTGACTCAACGCATAACAAAGATGGCCGAATCGACAGCGATCACGATTAAGAAGTTTGATGGTACCGACTACAAGAGCTGGTGTACGGAAATCGAGATACTCTTGGAACAGAAACAGGTTTTGGGAATCGTCGATGGTACAGAGGAAGCGCCAGAGAAGAAATCGGAAGAGTACAAAGCATGGAAGAAGCAGCACGGAGTAGCACGTTCGACCATTCTTCTCGAAATGGAAAGGCCATTGCAGCAACAATATGGTGTTCAGAAGGATACGAAGGCATTGTGGGATCAGCTTATAGGGGACTACAAGTCGAAGGTTAAGCTGAATGTGTGGTCTCTGCGCGATGAGATGTCAGCTGTGAAGTTGAGCGAATGCAAAAATGTTCAGGAGTATGCATCGACGATGCAGGGGTATGTGAACGACTTCAACCTCTGCGCGGATAGTTCGACTGGTCGTGGTACGATGCCGAATTGCGAGCACACCTATTACCTTATGAAAGGGATACCGAAGGATGATAGTTGGAGGTTGTTCACCCAGTTGATGTATGACAAGATTGATACACTGGCCGATAAACCGGAAGAGGTGATTACGAGGCTGAAAGCCCACGTAGCGCGACTAAAGCAGGGAGACAATTCGGATGCGGGCGAGGTACTGTTTATGAAGCCGAAGAAGCGAAGCGAGAAACGGGCTAAAAGCGATAAGCGGAAGCAATCTCGGAAGTGTTGTACCGAACTTTTTCTCTTGACTGTCTTAATCCAAATAACACGTATGCAAGAACTTAAATACAAGCGGCTCTGCGCTAAAAACCTAACCCAAACCACGTGATGACGAACTCAACAAACCGCTCCAACACTCCTCCATGGCGTTATCACGTTCGTAAGTACTAAACCATCAAAAAAACAAACGAAGCAAATAGAAAACCATCAAAAACCAGACATAAAATCCATTCCAAGCAAAATCTTCTCCGAAATCATAAACCAAGCCGTACCCGCAGCTCCTCCGAAACAATAAGCGTACCATATCGCTCCTCCTAAACAAACATTCTCCCAAACAATCATGCCGCTCCTCCGAAAATCATCCTTGTACTTCTCACCGAAACGAACATCTTTCCAAAATGCTTTCTTGTCGAGCGAGAATCCACTCACTCCCATGTACTCCTCCTTCTCTGCCGAGCAAGAATCCACTTACTCCTTCACTACTCAGGCTGAGCAAGAATCCACTATTTGTCGACATTGTTCGTATATCGATTCCTTGAACTCGTCCGTATATTGATTCCTTAAACCACGTCCGTCTATCGATTCCGCATCGATTCCTTGAACCTCGTTCGTCTACCAATTTCTGGAACCCTGTCCATCTATCGAATCCATAAAGCTTGTCTCCGTGCCTCTGCCGAAGTTCCGCAAAACGCAATACCGCGTCCATCGTGGTCTACTCTGTTGTCCTGTCCGAATCACAAACCCAGCACTTTCCACAAGCGCTCTCGATGGGGTTCTTGTTGTGCATCCGTCCTACAAAGTCTTCGTCCCGACTGGCATCCGCATCACGTATTGCTCTCTATCGCATGGCATACCCAGTTCTATATGGGGTTCGCGCTGTGCATCCCTGGCTCTCTCGTATCGCAAATCGCTCGCACTCTCGAATCGCTTGCACTCTGGCATCGCTCGCACTCTGGCATCGCTTGCACTCTGGCATCGCTTGCACTCTGGCATCGCTCAATCTCATATCGCTTGCTTTCTCGCATCGAATACATCCGAAGTCGTCTCATTGTCGCTCTATCGCTCTCTTGAATCATCGGGGTCGTGGTCCCAGACGCATTCCGCACGCATCCGGGACACCGCTGCTTCGCTCCTATGTAGACTTGATCCGATGTCCGCTTGATGTTGCTAAATCGTTGTCACGCAAGGGCTCATAACCTGTTGTACCGAACTTTTTCTCTCGACTGTCTTAATCTGAATGACACGTATGCAAGAACTTAAATACAAGTGGCTCTGTGCTAAAAACCTAACCCAAACCACGTGATGACAAACTCAACAAACCGCTCCAACTGGAAGAAGAGTGATTGCGATGACAGTGGTTCAGAGAATGAGAAGCCTCGTCACACCAGTTGGAAGGATCGGGAATGCTACGAATGCCATGAGCTTGGCCATATTGCACCGTTTTGTCCGAAGAGGAAAGCAGCAGCGGCAAATACGACGACAACTGAAAACTTTTGGATGACAGGCTCGGCTGCTGGGAATGTTCCATCGAATGAGAGCTGGTACATGGACTCAGCCACCACCTCTCACATTTGCTGAGATCGACAGAAATTTGTTCGGTATTCAGAGTTTGATAAGAGCGAAGTGCAGGAGATTCGTGACTTTGCAGGAAGGGTGGCAGGCGTGGCCATCGGGTGTGGAGATGTGCAGATGAGTCTGAGGCTGCCAGGCCGTATGCATGAAGTTGTTGTGAGGAATGTCTTGCATGTCGAAGGAGCACACAACTCGGTCTCACAATCGCGGTCGATGGATCGAGGCATGCGGATTGTTTCAGTCAATGGTTTTAACGTAAAGATTTATGAGAAAGTGGTGGGTACTTATGGTTATCATGAAGGACAATATGGAAAGCTTGTTGCAGTGGCACCTCAGGTTGGTGGAATGTTTCGGCTTGATGTAGTGAAGGAGTGAGTGGATTCTTTCTCGACAGAGAAGGAGAAGTGGATGAGAGAAAGAGTGAGTGGATTCTTGCTCGACAAGAAAGCATTTTGGGAGGATGTTTGTTTTGGAGGAGCTCTGGGCGCAGTTGAAGGTTTCAGAGGAGTGGCAAGGTACGATTTGGAGGAGCTGCGGTTTATCGTTTGGGAGGAGCTTTTGCTTGGAAGGTTGGGATGGTTTCCTATTTGTTTCTTTGTGTTTTGATGGTTTAGGATTTACGGACGTGATAACGCCCTGGAGGAGTGTTGGAGCGGTTTGTTAAGTTCGTCATCACGTGGTTTGGGTTAGGTTTTAGCGCAGAGCCGCTTCGATTTAAGTTCTGGCTACATGTCATTTGGATTTAGACAATCAAGAGAAAAAGTACAGTACAATATTTTGTACACAGTCTGAAGATCTAAAAAGGAGAAAAAGCGATCTACTTATATAGAAAAATGAGAAGACATCACCAGATGACAAGTATCATACCCGGGCCCAGAACCGCAAGTGTTGGGCGCAGAAATGCTCGGCCCGGAAGAGCTCCGAGCCTGCGCCATAGCTTGATGGCTTGAGGTCCAGAAGAGCTCGGAGCCGCCACCAGAGACATCACCAAGTAACGTCGACTGATCCCGTGCTAAACCCCAAGTGACATCAGACAACTACTGTCAACATGGAGCTGATCAGTATTTTTGCTGACAATGTTCTGCTGTGCCCACTGTTGTTTCCATAGAGGGAGATAAGCACTTGATGACGAAGACGCTGGCAGCTCCACTGCCATGATAGATGATGTAGGCCGTATAGTAATACAAGCTCCGGTGGCGGCTTTGCCGCCCCCAGTCTTTAAACCAAATCAGTCTTAGGGCAGAATTTAGATAAGTACCTGACCTGTAGAAATCTATAGTGCAGCCATCGCATGATATAGGCAGTCTGGCTGGAAATTATCTTGATATGATGGCTCTTGGCTGGTAGGATATAATTTGGATAGGTTTGCTCTTGGTTGGCCGCAGACAATCTGGAAGAACTGGCTCATTCGGCTGGACACAATCTGGATTCATTTGCTAATGGCGGTCGGAATATATTCTCAATAGGCTGACTGGATACATTATCGAGAGATGAACGGAAGAATGTAAATTAGTTGTCGTGATGAATTTGCTGCCCTCAGAATGTGAAACGGCTATCTATATATATGGCTATATTAGTAGGTAATTTGTCAATTTTGGATACACTAATATTGTGCGTCCATATGGACCACACTGGCCCTTTTCAATCTTGAGCCATATATGATTTCATTCATCTAATCTTTCTGCTGTATAATATAAGTGAAATTGCAACTGCTAGTCTGCTTCCTGTTATGATTTTTTCATCTATTAGTGCAAGGTCAAAATGAATAGAATGTGCAGTTCAAGCCAGTTTTGATACACTCTAGATAGTGAATACAGTCTTCATTGCCACCAAAACATAATATCTGTAGTCAATACTATTTAGGCATGGTATATATTGGACAAACCGTATAGGCTTCCTTTCAATATCAGTTTGAATATAATTGCAATAGAAGTTAACCTGCAGCACTGATGTATCTTAATCTGCAAATACAAATCTACTACTGTATCTTCCATGCTTTTTGTGCCATTGTTTTTGCTATGCTATATATCTATGACAATAACTTCCACCACATATACACTTTTTAATATCTACTGTGGAGTATTGGCTGCTGTGTTTCCACAGCTAGAGTTATACTATTGAATATTTATAACTTTATCAGTATATCTATTACTATTTTAACTGCTGTATTTGCCACAATATATATACCTCTGGGTATCTTCTGTAGTTTCTCTTCTGTTATCTTCACTGAAATATATATCTGCCATACTGTTTGCCATTGCGTATCTGGTACTGTATCTGCTGTTTTATATATCTCCTATTGTATTTAATAGCAAATATTTACCACTAGGTATGAGCTGCAGTATATTTATCACTGTGTATCCACCACTGAGGTTAAATTGATGTGCATATATATCCCAATCAGTAAATTCACAACTGTATCCAATACTCTATATCTAGCACAATGAACTGCTGCTATATATGTTCAACTGTATCTGCCATTGTATATCTATTACAATATCTGCTGTAATATTCAAGTCCATCTGAATGTAACAAAATGATTTATATCCTTGTAAGTGTAGTGCACCCACTAACCTAGTGGATCCATACTTGCTACTTTCTTATCCCTTCAACATCTTGAGCTGTACCTCTCCATTCAAGCTCAAGATAAAACTTGCAAACAGAGCCTAAAATGTACAAAATATTTGAGTTTAGCTGCATTCTCAAAATAATGTATACATCAATTGTGTATAATTTGATGCTCTTCAACCTCCAGATCTCTGATTTACCATATCTTTAACATTGTTAGAGTGGCTTTAAAAAACCACTTGAAAATTGCCAAAAAATACCAAAAATGTATGTTTTTCCTCATCCTCTGTATCAATTTTGAAGATATAGCAAATTGAAAACCTGGAGGTAAAACAGCAACAAATTCTGAACATTTCATGTAAACATTTTATTATGATCAGAGGTAAACTCAAATACTTAATTGGAAGTGGATATTTGAGATTATTTGATGGGGTATGCCAAGCCACTACAAAAGCTTGAGGTGGTGGGTTGTCAACCAATAAAAATCCTTCTGAGAGGTACATACTGCAAGTCAACCAATGAGAATGCTTCGAGCGGACAACCATGTGTATATGTTATAACGACCACTCCTTTCGCCTCCACCACTTATAATCGCTCCGCAACACCCATTCAGCTCAAAATAGCTTCGTCTGACACTTATTCTGAAGAAAGCCTATACGGGCCTGCGGGCTTTTAATTAAAAAGCCTGAGGCCTCGTGGGCTTTGAGATTATCGGCCCGGCCCGGCCGCCTCAGAGCCCGCCTGAAAGCCCTCGGGCTGGCCGGGCCCGTTTTGAACACTGGAATGAGGTCGTCCATTCGTCATAACTCCCCGTTGATTCCATCCAAAAGCTGAATAACCCAGTCCGGAATATCGTTCTTCGTAATGGGCTGGTATTGCATCACCTGCTTATCCTTATCGCTGGATAGAATCAAACCATTTTCTCTTCTCATCACGGTGTAGGCTTCCTCCATCTGGGTATCCGATCCAGCTCTGCTTCCGGCCATTACCGTTGTACCAGAAAGCGTCCGTTCGATATGTAAATGAGGTAACGAGCCTTAGCTTCTCACTGTAGCTGCTTCGATGGCTCGTAGTCTGGATGTTCGGAGGTGTACAACGAATGTCGTGATTCCTGGAACCAAGAACATGGGAATTGGTATAAAAACAAAAAGGGTACTGATTCCGATGATAATGAGGAAATGTCCGCAGACAAAGATGGCATCAGGATCGTTTGATGTGTGTAGAAGGTGACACCGGGAGTGTCACTCCAGGTTTACCCGGTCAAAACAGTATCCGTACTTAATTCGGGACTGCTTCGGAGGTAGGTTGGGAGCTTCACTCGGGATGTGGAAATCACTAAAAGGTTCTGAACGAAAAGAATAGGCTTTCTAAATGCGTATATTGTTAAGGCTTGTTCTCCTCGCTGAGAAGGTTGATTCTGATCCTTTCTACCCTCGAAGAACTCAGAGGTCTTTATA
Source organism: Trichophaea hybrida (assembly GCA_015178995.1). Classification (NCBI taxonomy): domain Eukaryota; kingdom Fungi; phylum Ascomycota; class Pezizomycetes; order Pezizales; family Pyronemataceae; genus Trichophaea; species Trichophaea hybrida. Next base: position 171,467 of record WHVE01000109.1, read on the forward strand.
CCTCTTTCTTCGCTTTGTCACAAATACTTCTAACTACGCTTTTCTCTAGAGCTCCCGTACCTAACCTCCGAACCAATTTCCCTCTCAACTACCGCAGGCATCCATCTCCCGATCCTTGTATCGTCTTTACCGTCGTTAGATTATACTCGGACCATTGGTGTCCTTTATGACATCAGCCCCGCGGCTTCTGCCTTCGGACCAGTGGTATCCTTTCTTTCTAGCGACCTCCAGGCGAATAGTCTTCGTTCGATAGAGAGTAGCTTCGTTGTTCGGAGCGGTGCATTCTCTAGCTTCGGTAGAGAGTAGCTTCGCTGTTCGGCGGTGCATTCTCTAGCTTCGTCTAGCAGAGAGTAGCGTCGCTTACTCGGAGCGGTGCTTTCTCTAGCTTCGTCTAGTAGAGAGTAGCGTCGCTTACTGGGAGCGGTGCTTTCTCTAGCTTCGTCTAGTAGAGAGTAACTTCGCTTATTCGGAGCGGTGCTTTCTCTAGCTTTCGTTGTTTGGAGCGGTGCGTTCTCTAGCTTCACTCTTCGGAACGGTAGCTTCGTTCGGTAGAGAGTAGCTTCGCTATTCGGAGCGGTGCTTTCTCTAGCTTCGTGGTTTGGAGCGGTGCGTTCTCTAGCTTCGTCTGGTGGAGAGTAGCTTTGCTATTCGGAGCGGTGCTTTCTCTAGCTTCGCTCTGCTCTCCGAGACGAGTGATAGCCAATGACATCTCAATCGGGCAGGTCGCGGGTGATCGTGTGTGTCCCCGCTCCGAGGGTATTATGCTAGGTATAACAGAACCTTAAGAGAAGGTTCTGGAAGGCAGTCACTTTCGCCAACGTTGAGAGCCTTAGGGCTAAACCTTGAATTTGTGCCGTCTAGTAAACTTGCTGCCAACACAAGGTTGCCGCTTCGGGGGAGTGGAGGCCGCCGGTGTGGCCGCCACTCCTCCGCGACTCTCCCATTTCAGGCCGAAAGCCTTTCAGTGGGTGTAGAGTCGTGACTCAATAGAACTAAAATAGTGGTACGAGTAGGTGGGTTGATGCTGAAGCCGCTGCTTACCAGCCCACTGCCACTCTGCTCCCTCCCTATGTGCTCCTTTCATTCGCTCCAGACTTCCTCTGCTTGCGTGCTCCCTCCCTCCCTGGCTGTGGCTTGCACTCAAGGTCTGGCCCGGGCTCTGGCTCGAATTCAAACTCAAACTCTAACTTTTAACTCAAACTCCAGATTGGCCACTATCACCTCCGCTAGCCCTTGGTTGCCTCCAGCCTTCCTTTCCTCACCTCCACTAGCCGCCCATTTGCTCGGTCGTTTTGGTCGGCTCCCGCTCGCCCAGTCGCGTCCACTAGCCCTCAGACAAGCTGAGCCATATATCATCGTGTTCGCTACGATCGGCTGTGTTTTAGATTCCCTGACGCAACTACAATTACACTGTGCACCATGTCATCATTTGAAACCGGCACATCTTCCTCATTTTCCTCCTCCTCATTGTCCTCCTCCTCCTCTTCCTCTAAGAGAATCTCCTCATCCTCAGTATCCAGTTCTGTCAAATCACTGCTCACATTGGCAGTATCCTCTGCGGATATGGAATCAGTACGAGCGCAAGCATTTCGTTGTGTATTTGCTCGAAGGCGTTTTTGATTATGGCTTGCCTCAGGTGGAGCTGATCTTGTGTTTCGTTCAAGATTGAAAGTACCAGATGGTGCTGCAGAAGCTCCAGTATTTGTGTACTGCGCACCACCATCTCGGCCATGGCAATGAAATGCGCACTGCATGAACGTACACAATTGCGCTGCGCTGAACATACTCAGTTGCGCTGTGCTGGGCGTACTCAGTTGCGCTGCGCTGAATGTACTCAGTTGCACTGCGCTGAACGTACCCAGCTGCGCTGATCGAATTCAGCTGGATAGAGCCAGCTGAGTGTACGTACATGCTAGTGCGTATGCATATATGCGTGCAGAGTAGAGTATTTATAATTTTTGATTGACTCCGCGAATGAACTAGTCAGTTCGCGGAGGTGGGGTATCATGACTCCGCGAACGGACGGTCAGTTCACGGAAGGTGGGCCTCTGTGAACTGACTAGGTACTCCGCGGAGGAACCGCCTCCGTGAATGGACTAGAACATCAATCATTAAATGTAACAACTTCCTATTTTTAACCCTAACTTATGAACCGTTCAAATTTTCCGTATTTTAATCTCGTCACTATATATATACAAAGTCTCAAAAACAGCCCCGCCCATTCCATCCTTACCTAGTAAAACGGGTGAAAGTCCACCTCGTGAATCCCAGCTAATCCCATAACTCCTAAATTCTCTCTCGAAGTGTGCAATACCCAACGGGGACTGAGAGTTTTCAGTCTAGGCGGTGTCAGTGGGTGTGCTTGTCGAAGAGTCATGCCGCAGGAGCTCACAGCGAAGGTAGAGAATTCACATTAACTTATGCCTCCTATTCGATACCCAAAGTTTGGACAATCGCGGAATGGTGGTCATTCAGTGCCGCAAGATGCAACGTCGACTTTGTACTACCGGCCTTTGCTATTATTTTTTGGTTCAGGAATTCCTGAATGTCGATCCTAGAACCGGAATTACCCAATTTTAAAATGTTGTCGCATTTGCAGAGCCAGTGGTCAAGTTCAAACACAGGCCTGCTCGTAAACAATATCTTGATGATACAGGACTTCATCGAGGTAATCTGACATAGTAGCCGGAATATTTCGAGTCTATCTTCTTCAAAGGACTCGTCAATAGCATCAATGATAAGGTACAGCCTTTCAGACCGTGGATAATCTGCAAGAGACAAAAGGATTTTCTTCAACGATTCAAAAGGCCACTGAGCTAGACTATTGGAGCCACCCTCTTGCAACAACGCCCGGTACTTCCAATACTCGGGCTGAAAGTGCACAAAGGAGGACTTATCCTGGTTAAGGATGTCATAGAGAATCGACCGAAGCATGTTGTAATGGCTGCTTTTGCCGCACCGGTAAAAAAAACCAGCTATAATTGCCGAGCTTGCTCTCGGTTCACGCTTCGAAAGATTATGTTTAAGATAGTGCGCAAGAACAGTTTTTCCAATGCCTGGCTTTCCTTTGACGTATAGAAAACCGGATTGATTAGGTGTTGACCATTCACAAAAGTCGATATGTGTCCAAAGCCACTCCAGAGTACCTTCAATTGCGTGAGAAAACGTCGGTTGATATGTACCATGGAAGCGAAGGATATCGAGGCATTCTATATCAACTCGTTAACTCTATGTCTAAAAGGGCACTGAATGGTATATGTATCCTACCATTTCGTTCCTGTTCATAGTTACCATGCAGCGTCCAAGATGCTACACTAGCATTTTCGAGAGTTACTGCAGTTTGCGCAACACCGAAAGCGGGAGTTTGGAAACTGGATAGTAATCTTTGCCCGTTCCGTGACGCAAGTTGCATTGCATTGCATCCGTCGTTGTCCACCGCTTCCCCGTTAGCACCCAAATCCAGCAGAAATCGGACTATATTATCGTGACCCTTGACAGCTGCGATATGTAGAGCCGTCCATCCGTCACCATCTGTAGCCTCCTTGTCAGCACCCTGGGAAACAAGAAGCTTAACTGTTGCCATGTGCCCACTTCGAGCCGCCCAGTGCAGCGCCGTCCACTTGCGGTCACCATCTTTAGCCTCCTTGTCAGCACCCTGAGCGACGAGAAGTTCGACTGTGGCTATCTGCCCATTTCGAGCCGCCCAGTGCAGTGCTGTGAATCCCTCAGTACCCCTAGCACCTTTGTCGGCTCCTTGGTCTAGAAGTAACTGGACTGTATCGCCATGCCCATTACCAACCGCAAGGTGTAGCGCCGTCCGCTCGCTACGATCCGTAGCTTCCTTGTCGGCACCCCGACCAACAAGAAATTCAACAGTGGCCGTGTTCCCATTCTGGGCAGCCCAGTGTAATGCTGTGTAGCCCCTGTGATCTCTCGCCTCCTTGTAGGCGCCACGATCGAGTAGTAGTCGCACTGTGGCTTCATGTCCCATCTCCGTAGTGGTGTGTAGTGGTGTGCACTTGCGCTTGTCCACGGACTCATAGCTCGCACCTGCTGCTAATAAATTGCTAACAGCTGCAGCGCAACCTTCCTCAGCAGCAACTCGGAGTAAGTGATTCACTTGTCTCTGAACGTTGTTGGGGTCCTCATTAGAATTGACCAGTCGTTTCAACAGACAAAATGCTGCTGATGATGGGCAGCTCTGAAGGCTCGCTGTTAAGTCCGAAAGGGGCTTCTGGGTATCCACCTCACCACCCTTTTGTTTCAAGAACTCCAGCGAGTAACCAATAAATGGCATCCTGTGCAGATCTCGAACAAACTTGTGAAAATCTTCGTGGTTACAACCCTCGGGACACCAATCTTCGGGGCCCAAGTCACCCGGAAGATGTTGGAATTGGTTCATGACTTCATGTTGGTGGAGGCTCAGATACCTAACGCAGGTTGTCTGTATCATCTTCAGGGCCTTCTGTACATTCGCAACAACTCTGAATTCAGATCCAATCACGGCACTGTAAGGACTCAGGAGAAATGAGCGCACAGTCTGATGCATCAGTTGCACAATCTCTGAAGCTACAATCAGCTATTCCAGATCAGTACACCACAGGCAATAGGTCCACGTACTGTCATATCCAGGGATAGATTTTATCTCCACAAAATGGCCTGCGGACTGAGTCACCAACGACTGGATGTCAGAAGATATATTGCGTTGCAAGTTAGTCTGAGCGGGGTTGAATTCTTCGGTATTCGATGATATTGCAAGAGCGTGGCATTATAAAGACATAGAGGTGTATGTGACCATGCAATGTCCGCACGAAGCATTCTGATTGGTGCAATCTTTTTTCCGAAGAGGCTGAAATTCTCACCGTATCCCATTGGCCATCTTGCTGCTTACGTGACAAGACATGGATGCAAGCACCATAATCGGCCTTCGAACGTCACTCCTACGGAGTCTCAACTCCATCGTACACTCTGTGTTGAATTTTTCGATTATCGAATCATTTTACTCGCCGCAGCTAGCCATGACATGTATGCAAGCAAAATGATTGGCCTTCGAACGTCGATCCTGGAGTCTGAACTCCATCGTACACTCTGTGTTGCGTCGTTCGATTGTTGACTCATTTCACTCGCCGCAGCTAGCCCAGACAGGGATGCAAGCACAATGATTGGCCTTCGAACGTCACTTTTACGGAGTCTCAACTCCATCGTACGTTCTGTGTTGCGTCGTTCGATCGTTGAATCATTTCACTGGCCGCAGCTAGCTATGACATGTATGCAAGTAAAATGATTGGCTTTCGAACGTCGCTCCTACGGAGTTTCAACTCTATCGTACGCTCTGTTTTGCGTTGTTCGATCGTTGAATCGTTTCACTCGCCGCAGCTAGCCAAGACATGGGTGCAAGCACAATGATTGGCCTTCGAACGCCGCTCCTGCGGAGACTCAACACCATCGTACCTTCTGCGTTGCGTCATTCGATCGATGAATCATTTCACTTGCCGCAGCTAGCCAAGACATGGATGCAAGCACAATGATTGGCCTTCGAACGTCGCTCCTATGGAGTCTCAACACCATCTTACGTTCTGTATTGCATCGTTCGATCGATGAATCATTTCACTCGCCGCAGCTAGCCAAGACATGGATCCAAGCAAAATGATTGGCCTTCCAACGTCATTGTACGTTCTGCGTTGCATTGTGCGATCGTCATATCATTTCGCTTCGCGGCCTCATTATTTTTTCTTGAAATGTTCCATGACCTGTTCAATCTGTCTTTCGCACTGCATAACCTTTATGTCGATGTTGATTGTGACCTCTGTCGTCATGCACTTTGCTCACGATTTTTGAGTTATAAAGCATGGCATTACTCTCCTGTATGTTTCTTTTTCAAACAACATTTGCTCTGCTTCACTACATTTTATTTTCGCTTACATATTCATTTATAAAACGTTCTATTTTATGCAATTTGTTTCAGCGTTGATCCACAGTTTCACGGTTTTTGGTTTCTGTACTCGATGCCTTCGTTACATTGGTCTGAAGCCAGTCCGACTCAAACTCTTACATCACGCCCATTGTCTTTCCATTTCTATTGTGTTTCACTGTCAGCGGCCCATCGATTTTTGTTTTCCGTACTCAACACCAGAAGCACCATGACCAGCACCCAGCCAGCCTGTCGAGATCATTTCCAGCCAGCCGAGAGCCAGTCCGTCCAGATCGTGTCCAGCCAGCCGAGAGCTAATCCGTCCACATCATGTCCAGCCAGCCGAGAGCTGATTAGGCTAAATCGTATCGAGCCAGCCCGTTCAGATCGTATTCAGCCAGCCCATCCAGATCGTCTCCACTCATCCAGCCAGCATATGGCCAGCCCATCCAGATCGCCTCCAGCCAGCCCGTTCAGATCGTGTCTAACCAGCGCCCAGTCAGCCCATCTCGATCGTCTCCAGCCAGCTGAGAGCCAATCCATGCATATCGTGCCCAGCCAACCGAAAGTCAGCCCGCCTTGATCGTGTCCATCCAGCCGAGAGCCAGCTCGTTCAGATCACGCCCAGTCAGCACCCAGTCAGCCCCCTGCCAGCCAGTCTCGATCGTCTCCAGCCAGCCTCCAGCCCGCCCGTCTCGATCGTCTCCTGTCAGCGCAGAGCCAGCCAATCCAGATCCTCTGCAGCCTGCCTCCAACCAGTCCGTCCTTATCGTGTCCAGCCAGCCCAGAGCGAGCCCATCCAGATCATGTCCAGCCAGCCAAATGTCAGCCGATCGAGATGGTATCCAGCAAGCGGAGAGCCAGCCCGTTTTGATTGTCTCCAGCCAGCCAAGAGCCACCCAGTCCAGATGCTCTCTAGCCAGACGAGAGCCAGTCCATCCAGATTGTGTCCAGTCAGCCGAGAGTTAATCAGTCCAGATTGTGTCCAACGAGCCGAAAGCCTACCCGTCGAGCTTGTGCCCAGCGAGTCGCATGCCTACCCGTCCCGATCCTCTCCAGCCAGTCCGTCCAGAGTGTGTCCCGCCCATTCACATCGTGTCCAGCCAACTCAGAGCCAGTCCGTCCAGATCGCATTCAGCAGGCATGGTGAGAAAGCAAAGGATGAAGGGGTGGTGGAGTCAGTACAATATATATTGAGAGCAGTGTAAAGTGATTGTTTATTGTACACAGTCTAAAGATCTAAGAACGAGAGAAAACAATCTACTTATTTAGAGAAAACAGAAAGCATCGCCAGATCCCGAATATCATAGCGGGCCAAGAGCCAGATGTGCTCGGAGCGGAAATGCTCGGTCCGGAAGTGTTCGGAGCCTGCGCCATGGGCTTGGGGGCATGATGGCTTGAGATCCGGAACTGCTCGGGGCCGCCACCGGAGACTCTATCGAGTGACGTCCAATGATCCCGGGCTAAACTCCGAGTGACGTCAGACAACTACTGTCAACAATATATACAGGGCCGCACCAGTAGATAGACAAATAGGCCCTTTTGGCACGAAGAAATTAGAATCAACCTCTTTCTTTCTCTCTCTTCTCCAAAACAGTACATTGACAAACCCAATGAGATAGAGGATTGGTGATGACCTTCGTTCGTAGGGTATCTGTATTTCTCTCTCGCCCTCTGCTGTTACTCCTCGATGTACCCGGCCATGCTAGCATCCACACCGACCAATCAACTTGCTTGCGTCCCGGCACCAAGCAAATACTCGACGCCCATTGCCTGATACACACTGGTTCGAATCTGACCTTAAGGCGGCAAAGCCGCCTCCGTTGCTAGTAGTTCAACAAGGCTGATGGGACGGTGGGAAAACAGACAGAACTGAAGAATCCGCTTGCCATATTCGATATTGGATGAGTCGTTATCTGCTAACTCACCAAGCATGCGTTCGTAATACTTTTCAAGATCTGTGGGAAGAGACATCAGAAAGCGCATCAACTCTTCCTGGCTGCGGCCACGTTTCTTCGGACTCTTGAGATCCCTTTCGATCAAGTGCACCCACACAAAAACTCCTTCAGCATTTTTAAGAATGTATCCCAAGGCCTCCTCCTTGTTTTCGTGGTCGAGGTGCACTGGAAGTTCATTAAGGAAGCTGCGTGTGTATTTTTCGATATCTTGCATATTTTTGTCTTGGAGTAGGAGACGGTAGTATCCTGGATTAGAATCGAAACCCTTAGGTAGATCGTTTATCGGACGACTTGCAAGACAGAGTTTCACGCAATTTCCTTCTGTTGCTGCTAATTTGCAGAGTAACATGAGGATATCTTGCCTATGATCACAACTATCTGATTCGTCCAGGGCATCAACGATTATAACGAGTTTCGATTTTCGCTGGCGTATACTGCATTCCTGCAGTATTTTCTTGAGGGAATTATAAGTCCATTTAACTATGCCATCTGAGCTGGGTAGTCCTAGCTGCGGAAGAAGCCGATATGTTTCCTGGAAAAGCTCAAAACAAGACTCGTCCGCCTGTAGAATGTGGTAGAGTAACGACTGCAGCATGATTTCGTGGCTTTGGTGGAGCTCGCCATCTCGAGAGCTGTAAAAGAAGTCCGCTATAATGTCTGGTTTTGTGTCGTGAAGACTCGAGACTAACTTGTCTCTCAAAAAGCGCACTAGTGTACTTTTGCCACTACCTGGTTTTCCTTCTATGAACAACGTGCTAGAGAACTTGGAAGAAATCCAAGAATTGTACTCATCACTCTTCAAGAGCCACTCAAGTGTTAGTTCATGATGGGCGGCTATATTTTTATACCGTGAATTATCGAAACTTAGGCTTCTGAGGCACGCTACGAAATACAGTCAGCTTTGAAGGTACAGCTTCGAAGAGTGAAACCTTTTCTTTCTTTGTCATATTCGATGTGAACCTCCAACAGTGAGATGTCAAGTCCCAAGTGAGTTGTGCTTGGCGGGTTTGTGACGAGTAGTTTGGCTGCTGGTAAATGCCTTTGCACAATCCTGATATTGTCAAGTAATAACTTCCAAATGTTAACAGGTGGATTGTCAAGATCAAAGATGAATGTCAGAGATGAAATTTGTTGGTTAGGCTGGGATCCGCCTCCAGTATATGGTGCCGCACTTCTGGGTGTGATAGCATTCAGCCTGACGTTCAATGCTACCTCGAGTGCTTTTTCAAAAGCATTCAGCAGATCGTCTAGACTGGCCAGTTGAAACAGCAGTTCCACCTTCCCCATTGATCCGCCAACGAGGTCAGGGATCTGGTCGAGCTCGCTGTCATCGCGGCACGAAAGCAGCTGGCCCAGAAAGGTTGAGAGGATTGGCTGCGGTCTCACCTTTGCGGAATCCTGAAGGTGAATCAACTGCCAGACAAATGAATACAGGGAAACCGCAATAAGCCGGTCCTGTTTGGGCACAGATCTCCATATCGAACAATGTCGCTGCTCTACTGCTCGACGGAAAAAGTGTAAGGGCAAAGTATCCGCATCGAATTTCTGGAGTTCATGACGGATGTAGCACGCAGCTTGCTCTAAATCTCGTTCCGGAGGAGCACTCAAGACGAGAGTCCGCGAACCCCCTTTCCATATCTTGTAGTCAATGTTCTGAAAAATCCAAAAGAACTTTCCGTCTTCGTCATGGGTGCAAGCAGTCATGAGCCTATCCACATGTTCTTTTTGATTAACAGGTGGAAAATGGCGAGAAATGTCCCCGGATTTCACAGAGTCAATGACAGATTGGAATGCGGCCCTGTTAGATCGAGCTACGGAAATATCAGTTTTCACTACCCAAAAATCTTTGGGAGAAACAAATTATATTCCAGCTACATACCTAACCACTCATTGATATGCCTGACAACTGTCCCAAATGCCCCATCCACGTTGGCGAACTTCACCATATCTGCATGGTTAGAGATAATTGGAACCGAACTTTCCTGCCCTATCCCAAGTACAGCCGAAAATCTCAACACCTTCTGGACTTTTGGGCCCCCTCTCTGAACAGTGCCACCGACCTATATTAAAAAATCAGTACAGAATCAGAAATTGATCACTCTTTAGGCAAACCAACGCTTACAACTGTTTTAGTTTTTTCTGTTTCATAGAAACTGCAGATTTTACCGGTGAACTGTTCCCACATTGAAATACAAGCGTCTTTCTGATTTACCAAAAACTCCGAGTCGTTATTTAATTGATCGAGCAGCTGTGGTAGCTCATAGTTATCCCGCTCCGCCTGCGCCTGCATGGCAACCAACTCCCTGAGATCACCGACATTCAACCCCTGGTGAGGAGTTCCAAAAAAGAAGATTCCTCGTACGGCGTCAAAAATATCACGGTGAGCTGTGTTTTGGCCTAGCTGATTAAACGACTGGAGCATTGTCTGTTTCCATGGACGTAGACTGGTAAATATTTTATTTAGGTCGGATGAAGAACTGAAGTACGTACCTGGACAACCAGGATACCGCCAAGACTGTGTCCGATGAAGATGATTGGGCGTTTCTAGGGAGGACAGTCAACATTTCAACTCCAAATACATAGTTCTCAGATTTCATTGCATACTGGACAATCAAATCTAGCATTGCACAACTTCTCCATGAAATCTTTTCTATGGTCAGTGAGTCTGGCCCCGTTAGGTTCCAGCAGGCTACTATTATAGCCGTATGTCATAATGCGAGCACTTTCAAATTGCTCAGGCAAATAATCGTAAAGCCACATCTCATGGGTGCTTCGATTTTGCCATGATCCGAATGCGTGTCCAGCGAGTCCCGTAATGGCGATAATGCTGAACATATTAGCGGGTCAAACTGTAATCTAGGATATTTAATGGTACAAACTCTGCGGTGATCGGTTCATTTGGATTGTTCAGGGGCGTCAAACCATAAAACTGTTTGTCGATGTTGAGTCGCACTGTTCGGCCTTGTTCTAGGAATGACTCCTTGCTTTGTTTCCACCACTCGAAATATGTAGTACTGCTTTTTAAGCGGAGTAAAGCTGTCTGGGTTTTGGTAAAGTAGCAGCAAGTCCGAAATATTGAAAGCTCGATGTTCTCGAGATTGATATCCCGCGCGATTTCTGCTAACTTTTGCTGAAGTTCATTTTTACCCCAGTGTGAAGGGATCCCAGTAATCCGATAGCACGTTAGGCGGTCACTATTCTGATTGGAGGACATCGGAGGATTGGGGCTGAGGTTTCAGTGCCTGTTCGTCGCGTCTACTGGTGCGTATCAGTAAGGTAATCATTGGGGACATATCGTAGCTAGCAGGGAATCTTGAAGTTTGGTTTCTAAGTACCTTCAGTGATCTAGAGCTGTCGGGGCTTGGGTGATCTTTGCGTTTGTTTCTCTTATTCGGAGGCGCAGCAGGACGGAGAGGCGTGGTGGAAAAATACATCGTAGCGGAGGTAGCAGAGGCCCTGTTACGATAGTGTGCCATCCGTTCCGGGCAATTCCGAAAGGTGTGGTAAGACGCGTCATCGGCAGTTATACCATGCATATAATCCCAAATTAATTACCGGGCGCTTACTTGCATTACGTATGTAAGGCTCACACCACTTCACTCACCCCCCGGAACTTTTTACGCTCAACCAAGGGGAACAGAAACAGCCCAAGCCTCTTAGAAGGACCTTTCTTCGAAAGCGTTGTACCGAACCTTCTCTCTTGACTGAACTGAACAGTTGATTGTCTAAATGACACGTACACAAGAACTTAAATACAAGCGGCTCTGCGCTAAAACCTAACCCAAACCACGTGATGACGAACTCAACAAACCTCTCTAAGACCCGGGATGGGCGGACCTAGCGGGGTGCGCATCGGTGTCGCCTGTTGCTAACCAGTGCCGGATGGCCTGCTCTGACAGGGCGTGAGTCTCTCAATCCGCATCGGTGTCGCCTGTTACTAACTACTGCGCGATGACCTGCTTTGATAGGGAGTGAGTCTCCTTGTGATGTCCCTGCTCTGAGGAGACTGGTTGCTAAATAATTTCCTGCCTCTTAATCGGTCAGACAGTATGATTCATCCTGGCATCCATACTTGTGAATGGCCATATGCTAAACAGAGACCAATTTGACTCATTAGTTTGTGAGTTTCTTTCATTCTTCTCAATTTTGACCTGTTCTTAATATACGCTTGGCGGATAGCATTCACGAAGAGCAAGTCTTATCATGGCTTTCTTTCCCGCAATTGCAGGTTGCTAATCAGCGCCGCATTGCAAGGTCCAACTGTTAGTTAGTCTGTCCTTGATGTCTCGTTCTGCGCGGCTGCTAAACAAGATTTTTTTTTTCTTTTGCTGATACTATAGCCCGTGTGATTCACTCTGTATCCAACTTTTGCCGTTGTAGCTGATTACTAACCCCAGTTGCTACTTCGACTCCATAGCAAGTGAGTATCTACATGATCAGTGTTGCCAGTAGTCCGGATGGTCCCGGTCCAGGGTAGAGATCAGTGCAGTCCAGTGCGCAAAATAATTGCACTGGACTGGACTGGAAATTTAGGCTGTTGCACTGGACAGATGCAGTGCGGACCAGTCCAGTGCTAACAATTTAAGTAATACCTGACCAACAGTATCAGAGTGGCTTCTACTCGGAACTCAAACTCCTCAGATAGTATCCTGTATGGAAACCATTCTCCTTGGATATCATTCCCGTCAAGTCGTCACTGTTGGGCAGATTTGTGTACCGTATAGATATCACGTGGCGTTGGGCTAGGGTTTGATTCGGTGGGCGAGCCTGTAAATTTTGTACGACTCCGTGTTATATTAGACAATTGAGTGAGTGCGAGTGAAGAGACTCATCACGGATTTCACAGCTGCACCAATCAGTCGACATACACTTTCAGATGGGATTGGAAATGGTCAAATAATCACACTGCTAGATTAGGCAGTCCAGACCAGTCCAGACTGATTGCGGACCAGTGTGCAAAAATTGTGCACTGGTCTGATCCCAGTCCGAAATTTGAGTTTTTTGTTTTTGTTTGTTTTATTCATAATTTATTCACCCGGAAGGGGCGCCCAGTGTCGTTACCTAACCGGCCGTCCTCTAAAGAACATGACATATACTTTAAACCGTTCCTCGGCACATCTCCAGTGTGAACCCCGGGTGTCCCCAAAGTCCTCTTAGATTCAGGTCGTACCGGTCCTTATCTCTTTCCCCCCATTTCCGCCGAACAAAAGAAAAAGCGCTAACTACATTTTTCCACCCTCCTCTACCTCCTCTCCCCACCCCCTCCCTGCTGTCGCGGCTCCCTCTTGTGAGGGCGCCAACTTTCGTATCTTCCATCGCGTGTGTCCCACACCGTAGTGACACTGCGACCATCGTTAACTTTTGTACAGGGTCCAATTGGCCTCCACCGTCTCTTGACCTCTTGCCACCCTGCGTCATCTTTGTTTTCTTTAGGGTTCCTCCTGCTTCTCCAGGATTCCCCCTCTTCTTTTCGATTCCTGGGCTTCCGGGCCTCACGCTGTTGGTCCCTTTCACCCTTATCTTTTTCGTTCCCTTTGTCCACTCCAGTCACATGGCTTGAGTGCATTAAACTTGGTGTGGAAGAAGATTGTCGTGGCGCCTTTGCTGGTCGTCCAGTTGCTGGTGCCGTATTTTCATTTAGATTGTGGTCGCAATCTATTTCCATAGCCTCACTTCGGGATCGCTCCTTCCGCTTAGCCATATTTCGTTTGAGAACTTGTTGGGCCAATGGGGTTGTCGCCCGTGACGGAGTCTTGGGTGGGACCGGCCGAAATGTAACTTCTTTTCCAGGCGTGGTGGGCGGTGTGACAACCTGAGTGGCTGCCGCCAGCTTCCTTCCCTCTTCAACTTTTTGCACCTCAACCAGTAGCGTCTCGACAGTTGTCTCGAGCTTTCGATTTTTTCCTTCCAGGTAGTCGACCCGTTGTCGGAGGTTTTTCATGTCCGTCGTTTGCGCAGCCCGAAGTCGTTCCAAGGTGGCAACCTTGGCCTCCAGGCCAGTGATGGACGCATCCTGGATGGATTTGTCTTTGTTGATCGGTACGAGCGTGTTGGGAACGATTACTGCACAATAGGTCTTCGTGTTCGTGAACTTTGTTTCGGTTGATCCCTCAACGTCGGTAAACCGAGTCAGGATCTCTTCTCGTAGCATGATGAGGCCAGCCAAATACTCCTCCCGCAGACACTGAACTGGGTCGATGTCGTTATCATCGTCGTCGTGTTCGTGGTCGAGTTGTTCGCTATCGTCGTCCGACTGCCACTCTGGTGCTTCGGAGCCACAGTCACTGTCGTATTGTCTCTCCCCGAAGGGGAGTCTTCGTAGTCCTTGTGTAGGGGCGATCACCGTTGCAGAAGGAGTAACAGATGAGGAGGAGGCCCGAAAGAGCGGGGCGGTCCATGCTGACAAGCCCGGAGGCGAGTTCGCAGTCGTAGGGGGCGCAGGGGCGGAAGCGTTCTTCTTTCCCTTGTTCTTTTTTGCCATCGTCCCGAAATTTGAGTGCACTGTACTGGACTGGACTCAAACGGTTCCAGTCTGGACCGGTCTGCACCAGTGTTCCTAAGCGGCCCGGCCAGGCCGGCTTTGCGTAGGCCGGGCCGGGCCGGCCTTAGCGGCGGCTTTCAAATGAAGGCCGGGCCGGGCCTGCAGGCTTCTTGGCGGCCTGCAGGCTTTTCTTGGCGGAACTAAGCCTAAACGGAATATTTTGTTCGAAAGATTCTCTGCTGCCTATACTAAGAAAGTCTCCAAAGTACGAAATATAAACTATATCCAACTCAATCATCGTAGCCCTGCCATTGCCGTATTCCATCCATCAACCAGACCAAGGCTTATGCAGGCCGATGCAGGCCAATGCTAGTTTTTTAAATCACGTGCAGGCCGGGCGGCCGGCCGGCCGGCTTTTGACCCAGGCCGGGCCGGGCCGCCGCTAGCGCAGGCTTTCAAAATGGAGGCCGGGCCGCTTAGGAACACTGGTCTGCACCTGGACCGCTGGCAACACTGAAGTAGAATAATGAAAGCATTGGTCGATGTACTACTAGTTGTTTAATTTTGAACTTTTACCCCGGACTACAGTTACCTGTAGACATCTGCACTCAAACTGTGGGCTTTTCAAACCATGGTTTACTCAGGAGCCCACAGTTTTCTCCTGCTCAAAGCCTGTGGGTGAAGGCTGATCCTATGGCCTGGCCGGCGATGTGCGGGCCCGGCCGGGCTTAAGCTCAAACTGGCCGGCCTAGCCCATCAGGATTACTGACGGCAACTCTCCGTCCGTCCCCAGGACGCTGCCGACATTTGGATCACGGACGGGGACGGACGGCGAGGACGGCCGGGGACGGAGCAGTGCCGTCCCCGGCGGTCATCTACCGACATCCATGGACCTTGTTCAATGTACGCCATATAAATAATATAAATTTGCTATAACTGCTCTGCTGACCTCGAAGCAAGATCCTTCAACATCTGCTCCATTCGAACTATATCTGACTCTGAAGCTCCAAAGACCGGCTGAGCATCGTCAGCCCGTATCTCCAGCACCGTACCATCAGCCCGTATGTCAGCCGGTACCTCCAGCCCCATATCCATAAGTCCGTATGTCAGCCCGTATCCATAAGCCTTACAAAGTTCTAAATATGTGATGTTTTCGGGTTTCATCTAAATATAACTGTAACCGCCCAATGACGCCCGGGGACGGTGGATATCTCCCGGGGACGGTGATTTTATCGTCCCCGGCCGTCGTCGGTCGACATGCCGTCATTTATAAGCTCAGATGGGATGGACGGATTTGCGCCGTCCCGTCCGTCCTGGCAAGAACTCGGACGGCACTACCGTCCCCGGCCGTCGGACGGGACGGTTGACCACACTGGTCGGTGCTCCGTCAACGACTAAATGCAGCTGGTGCATGCGGTGTCGATTCTCGTTGATTTTCTCATTTATTCTCGCTGATTTTCTGATTGATATCGTTGGTTGCGATTGCCATCGTGACTTCGTGCCTCTGTATCTGCACTCAATTGTGAATCTCGCAGCATCACTCATAAAGTAAATGTTTCTTAAAGAATAGGGTAGAGTTTCAAATTTAGACTTGAGAAGTCGTATAGACAAGGAGACTCTTGTTCTTCTTCAGGAAGTGCGCAATTGCACTCTGCACTCATGAAATCTGTATTCCGCGGCTCTTCCGTGGCTCTCCCGTGGCTCGATAAGTGCCATCCGCCTAGTAGCCATTCATGATTGTGTGCATATTGAGAGTTCAGTAGTAAACTCAGAGTTTCAAGTCATTATTCCTCTTTGCAGAGTATCGGTTGTTGGCGTTCCGGGACGGTCATCCCCCTCTTTTGGAGGTCGGTGCTCCGTCGACGACTTGTGATTATGCCGGTGTGTACGGTATCGAGTCTTATGTCGATTCTCTTATCAATTCTCTTTGATTTTAGCACTTCCGGTTGCCATCGTCGCTTGATACTAGCGATTGCAATTCTCGTTGCATGTCATCTAAAGTAAGAGTTTCTTAAGAAGAGGGTAGAAGTTCAAACGAAACCTTGTGTTTCCATATACCCATGGACTTTTGCCGTCCTTCTCCGAGTGTGCGCGATTGGATTCCACTCTACATTCGTACAACCTGCATATCTTGGTCCTGCCATAACTCTGTAAGTTTCATAAAAGGTTCACTGACATACATGCCTAGTGGTTGTGTCAAGGTTGCCTTCCTTGTATGCAAGAATATCGGCGCTGCCGCAGGCGATGACGACCGTTGTATAACCCATTGGCTAGGTTCGTCTCGATATATAGGCCTTTAGAGTTCTTAACTCAACCTCCGACAGGTTATAGATCTCGCATGGTCAATTGGACGTTGCGGCGGAGTGTCTCGGCCTTGGCCTTGCTAAAGACCTCCAAATTTTCGATATTTGCCGGGATGTGACCTCCGTTGTCGGTCTGTAGGCACCAATTCAGGTGTCCGCCTCTCTCCATCTGTACATGTTAACTTTGTGCTTTCAAATTCATCTTGATGGAGGGTAAGGATTCCCAGGAGTAGAGACTTCCGCCGGCCCCTCACAATGGAATATGACCGTGGCGTCTCATCCTCCCTTCGTGGCTCGGCGAGCCGGTAGCAGTCAATCAAGCACCATCACTGTGTTACTCTTCTGCCGCAAATACCGCCGCTGCTCCTGCTCGCTCGTCCAGCTCATGGGGCTTCTCCCACAGTGTGTGGTGCCTTCCATGTAAGCTCACAGCAACCCTTGTGCAATCGTCCAGCTCGTGGGCAAAAGCCTCGACAACCCCATTGCTAGCAAGTAGGTTACCGAATGCGGTGGCTCTAAGCAGATGTATGTCTGGAGACTTATTCTCTTCACCGCCCTCCTGCAGCCGAAACATTCGCTTCCTGTGGAGGTTCCGACGTCACAATGGTGGCCGCCGGTGGCGCTCTCCGCTTGCGGTTCGAAGGGCCAAAAGTAAAATGATATGTTGATCTCCGGATTTCTTGCCTAGGCAAGCCCAGAGGCAGCTCATACGGTTCGTCAACCGAAGGCTATGACGTCACTGCACGGAGAAGCACACTCTGCGAATCGCGTGCATGTCTCACCCGATTGGGATTTTGAAAACTTAAATGACATCTATTCTCCTATATACAAAAGGTTAACCTTTTGCCCAATCTTGATCAGGGATATGGAGGAGAAGATGCGTCCATTCCCGCTAGGAGATACGACGACTGTAATGTGCATCCATCCCCGCTTGGAGATCCGATGACTTGAGGTGTGATTTTGTTCGCGTTTCGTAGAATCGCACAATAGAGTATCGGCTTTGATCTGCTTGACACTTTAGAATATTCGGGGTTAAACTTCCCACTCTGAGCTGCTTCACGATCTGCGATCGCAGCTCCAGTATCTGGGTCTTGAACTCTGCCCATCGGTAGTCTTTTCTCTGTAAGTGCACTTCGCTCGTGCAATACTAATGCGCTCCGTAGGACCGCTGACGCGTTGTAGTGCGTTGCGGAGCTTCCGCTCAGTTCGGAGGAAGGTAGTTGCCAAGTACGCTTGCTTATGCAATGGTAAATCTAGCTCGTATCGACTCATCTTGGTCGTCGGGGCTCGGTGGCCAAAATGGATGCGTTCAGGAGTAGAACCTTAGATGGAACTTCCAATTATTCCAACCAATCGTTCGTATGTGAATGCTTTCGTTGAACGGAGTACTTTCCGGGGGTGCCCATAGAGGCTGTCCGCGAGTGTGTCGGGTTCGATTAACCTCCGAATTGTCTCAGAATTGACTCTGCTCACGTCAATCGACTCCAACAAATGGAATACATATCTCGAATCATCACCCCAGTGATGATAATCTGTATGGGTTCCAAGTAGTGACGCGTTGGAAAAGAGGTATTGTAGAACCAATGAATCGACGTGTATAAGGAATCGTCGATTATGCTTGATTGGATGCCATTTATGACATTCTGACTTGTTTGTTTCGATCCTTCGTTTTTATGCGGTTAATCTCGGTGAATGCGTTTCGAGGTCTTTTCGACGTCGACCATCATTGTCGGTGACGCGTTTCTTCGGGGTCAATTGACCTCCAAATCATCTCTGATTCATCACTGCTATCGTCAATTAACTTAATTTAGGTGTGCTTATCAAACTTCGACACTTATACTAGGTCGTGAGAGTATGTGTGTGAACATAGCAATCGCGGTCGGTAATGGGACTCTTCGAATCGATTGGCCTCCGAATCACCTCGGAATGGTCTCTGCAGTAGTCAATTGACTCCATATAGGATTACTTGTGAAGTTTCGATGCTTGTAAGTTTAGAAAAGTGAGGTGTTGCGACGCGTTCGAATTCGTCATGTTGAGTAGCCTATTTGGCCGGCGACACCACACTGGGGGCCAATTGACTTCAGAATCGCCTCTGCGACAGTCAACTGACTTGATTGACAGGTATACTTATCCTGATTCATTGATCGAGTGATGATACTCGTTGTAGGTTGAGAATAGTAACATTTTTCGAGTTCTCAGGGGTGCCTATCGTGGCAGGTAACGCGTCTCTCGTGATCGATTGACATCCGAATCTTCTTGGAATCGTCTCTACTTCTATCAATCAACTCAATAATATGGTTACTTATCTTCTATCGACAATCTAGCCATGATTCTCGGTGTAGATCTGACACGTCGAAAAGGTGTAATCACGAATTCTGTGAGCGAAACGTATCTGATTTCTAAAAAGCGATTATAGTGTAAGGGCGAGTACGGCCTCGTACTCGATAGTAAGAGTAGATACGGTTACACACGAGAATAAGTGATAAAGTAGAGTAGTCATTAAGTATGGTAGTAAGATATAAGTAAGATAATCGCTGGAGTGCAATTGGCACTCCCGCGAAGTGACTATATACTGGTCGGTTACCCGGCCATGGCCGGCTGCCGTTACAGCCATCAACCTTGTTGTTGTTGTTGTTTATTCATACTGTATTTACTCTAGCTAGAGTATGACAGGACCCTTATCACCCCTGCCTCCGGGCAAGCCGGTTAGATGGCGGAGCTCCCACCTGCTACCCTTCATCCCCACTGACAAAAGAAAAGAAATGTAAATGACTGACCGCTCCTGACAAAAAATCTCATACCAAAAGAAAAGGAAAAGATAGACACCACCGACGTCCATGCCTCACGTAGGCAGGAACTTCCCAACGTCCGTGGCCGCCAGGAAGTCCATCACCGCCTTGTCACATATCTCAATGGAAAACAGCTCAGATATCTGTACCTGCCGACATCTGCCCGCATTCCAGCCCATTGACTTCCCCACCTTCTTCCAGAGCTACCACCGCTGGTGTTTCGACCGGCTGCACTGGCGGAGAAGGTGCTCCCGTGTCTGGGCCACCGTCCCTCCGCACCACCAGCACTTGTGGTCCTCCCGGTGTCCAAACCGTTTTAGGTAAGCTCCGGTAGGTGCATGCCCACATTTTAGTCGGTAGAATCGTGTTGCTAATGACTTTGCGCTTGCCATTGGGATTAGTCTCTTACTGCCTGCGGTACCCTTCAGGCTGTAGCTGAAGTGCTTACTGCATTTGTTGGCCTCCCACTGTGCCTGGGCTGCTGATCTCCCCTCGGAGATCCGTTTAGCTTTATTTGAAGCCAAGGTGTATGGCCGCTCTATTGCCGTGCTTCCATTCGCATCTCAGGCTAAGTTCGCCAGGCGGTCCTCTTCTTCGTTTCCGGCAATGCCGGACTGCCCGGGGACCCAGTGCATCTCCGTTGCAATTCCATGGGCGAGGAGGGCCCACGCCATTCAATTGATCCGTCTCGCTAATCGCTGTCGAGGGCCTGGCTCCAGATGTGCGGTTCGTCGAATGGCGGCTTGTGAGTCGCTGAAGATCGCTATCGTCTTCACTGCATGCCTTTGCAGTGGTTCTCTCGTCTTGATGGTCTCACCGAGCGCGAGTCCGATCGCCCACAATTCGGCATCAAGGACGTCCATACGTCCAGTGCCCAAATAACTGCGCCGGGTCCTCCATTTGTTTCCGTGTTTACACACTGCTGCGGCTCACACTCGGCCATCGTCAGAGCACGATCCATCTGTCCACCACATCCACACTCCTGCTCCAACTTTGGCTTCTTTATCTTTTGCCCATCGCTGCACGGCTCTCTTGGCTGTGATGTCGTCATTCAGTATAATGGTCTTGACCACTGGTTCTCCGCCCGGGGCTGGCCAGCTCATTCCTTTGGTTGTCCGGCCATTCTCATGCTCATTCTTGATAACTCTGCATATCAGTGCACCGTAAGAGGGGTCATTGTGCAGCCCCTGTAGTTTGCTGCCGCATGCGTTTTCCAGTCTTGCTGTGAATCGTTGTTGTTTGGAGTCTAAGATTACAGGCGCAGGTGTCAGCGCTGCTTCTCTCATCAGTGCCCCCCGTGGGGTCGTGGGCAGTGCACCCACAATGGATATGCCTTTTCAATTTAGGAGATGTTGAAGATTGTCTCGTCTGCCTACTTCTTTGGAATCCCACTATAGCTCGCTCCCATAAAGTGCCACCACTTGGACCCAGGGTATTTGGACGGCACTCACGCTCTCTGGAACAACCCCGTATGTCTTTGTAAGAGTTCGGAGTGTGGCAACGGCTGCTCTGGCGTTCTTCATAAATCGGTTGTGGTGCTCCTTGAACGTTAGGTGCGCATCCATGCAGATACCCAGCCAGCGTGTCGCCTCTTTATTGAATTGTATAAAGCCATCTGCGACTCTCATCTTTGCTGTCAGCTTCGGCCGAAGGTGCTTCTTGTGGCCTCGTCTGCGCGTAAACAATGCCGCCTCCGTTTGTGCTGTATCAACCTGGAGCACTCGTTGACTCGCCCACTTGATGCTTTGTGCTCCGCATCTCTCAAATGTCGTGACGACGCGATTGACATCGCTTCCAGTTGCCACCCAGCCGAGGTCATCCACAAACGAGAGTCCTTCGGCTGAGACATACTCCTCAACCCACTTAATCAATCCTGAGGTGTAGATTGCAATGAGGATCGGTGACACAGGTGAGCCCTGCAAACCCCTGCTTCCACTGAGTGTCACTCCATGGCATTACCTTCGATTATCATCTCTACCGTCCTCTCTGTGATATAGCTCTCCGTCCATCGTATGAGGTCTCCATCCATACGCTTGGCCTTCATTGCGTTCACCAGCCTCCCTTTTGCAACACTTGGAAAGGCTGCCTTGATATCCATGAAGAGCAAACCGGTTATGTCGCCGTTCGTCCATGCTGCATGCGCTCTGTCGACCATGATGGCTGCTGCGTCGATGGCCAATAGCCCTTTTCTGCTGCTGACCTGTCCATCACTCAGTAGCCCCCTCCGTTCGGCCTCTTCTGACAGCAGTTCCGCAACTACCCTCTGAACAACTTGTCCCATGCAGTTGAGCAGTGAGATCAGGCGGTACGCTTTTAGCTTGGTGAAGTCGTCCTTGCCGGGCTTGCGAATGACGACTCCACTGGCTCGCTTTCAGAATGCTGGATGCCGTCCTGTGCGAATTGCCGCTTTCGCCAACCCTATGACTCTCTCTTTATCCCACGTCCAGAGCAGGCGAACAGTTCCCAAGGACCGTTTGTCTGGGCCTGGTGGTTTCTTGACTGATTGGGAGTATAGGGCCCGCTCGACTGCTTGCTCAGTAACTCTCGTATGCACGCTTCCGGCCGGAGGTAGCTTGAAGTAATGGTTGTCATCATTTAGAGGGAAGGACTCCAGCCTCAGCATCTCCTCCTTTTCCATGGCGGTGTTGGCTTGCTTGCCTTCTCTGTCCGTCAGAGCATCCACTGTCACGCCAGCTCGAGGGTCGACATATTTTGCTGCTCTCCAGATCTCAGCTCCTCGGATGTTCTGCAAGTAGTCACTCCACATTTTGCTCTTGGATTTCCAAATAGACTTCTGCAGTTCTGCTTTCGCTTGGGCTGCCCCCTCTGAGTTTCGTCCATTTCTTCTCTTTTCTCTCCCGAGCATCTTTCTCTTCGCCTTGATATTGCAATTCCACCACCTCTTCGATTTTGCACAGATTCTGACTTTTATTGCTGTGGCGTCGAGAACCTTGCTCAATGCCACCTGACACCATGTGGCCTCCTGGTCAACTTCGTCCTCCGTGCATCAGGCATCCAGGTGCGCTCTTTCCTTGGCTACCTCCATCCATAGCGTCTCGGCTGCCTCCTCGTCCTCCCCCGTCATGGCAGCCAGATTCCACCCTACTACCTGCTCATGCTCTGCGTCCTGTTGCTTGTCCACGTCTATCTCCCACTCTATAACCTCGTGGTCGGAACCAGTGGCATGGTGCTTGGCCAGTATTGCCCACTTAGTGATTGGTCGATTCGCCAAGGTTGAATCAATTATCGACTTGCCTTCGAGGTTTTCTCATTTCCAGTAGTGAGTGGCCCGGTCGTCATTTCCAATTTCCAATCCGTTTTCGTCTATAATATTCTCCAGAAGACTGTGTTCCGCTGCTCAGTACACCTTGGATCCCATCGTCGGCTGTGGCCGTTGAAGTCTCCAGCTAAAACGGTGCTGCCTTGCCAAATAGCTCTCTGCCAATTCAGTTTCCGCGCTGGTCTCTCTCTCAACTGTGTGTCTATTTGATCGTAGACATTGATGATCCTTGTGACCTTCTCTCCTTGCCTTCGAACATCAGTGACAATGACATTGTCATTAGCACCCCTGCTGAGGTCCATTCGCTCATCCACTGCAAGGCCGCTCCCCTTGCGCACCGCCGTCCAAACTCTTTTTCTTTTTCTTATGTCATATGCTGTGTGGTTAATTTCAAATCCTCTTCTTTCTCTTGGTGGCTCTTGCAAGCACACCACGTCCGCCCTTCGTTCTACCTCCGTCTCCAACGCCGCTATTGTCCACTCGTATGACCTGGCGCAATTGTGTTGCACTGCTGTAATCATTGGTGACCGGAGCTCCCGTTTCATTTTCCGTGCCGGTCGCCATGGCAGTCTCGGCCATCGTGACGTCTCTTGGTTCCCCTGCTGCTTCTCCTTCTTGCACATCCACCATCTCTTCGCTCCCCCCGCCTTCTGCCCCTGCCCTGACTCAAATTCCAAGCGCCACTCTGTTCGACCCCGTTGCCGCCTCCTGCGCTTCACCCGCCGTGGTTTGTCTCGTTGGCCCCATCCTCCTGCTCTCACGTGCTGCTTTGGTGGCCTCGGTCTTTCTTGCGCACCTGCTGCTGAATGCAATGTGGTTTTCTTTGCAATTAGGGCACTTCTCTTGTGTGTGCCCACAGAGTGAGCCCTGCATTGCATTGCACCCTACGACATTGCAAATGTGGTCGCTGGTACGGTTTGGGCCTGAGCAGTAGCCACAGGTGGGCTGGCTACTGCACCTGCTCTCAATGTGGCCCCATCCACAGCACAGCTCACACCTACTGTCAGGGCCAGCGTTGGTGAATGTCTCGACGCGGTACAACACTCCCGCTGCCTTGATGCCTTCTTTCGTTAATTTCTGTGCCACTTTGCTCCCTTTCACAACAAACACCACCGACGATGCAGAGATCTCCCCATTCTGTCTTCTCTGCCTGATAGTGCGGGGGTTCGCCAGCCACCGTACTTGGGTGGGGATAACTACTCCTTTGTTTTCGGCCTGGAATTCCTCGCGCATTTTTTGTAAGCCCTCTGTACCTTTGCCCATGTACCTTACAAGCGGTACTGCGTGAATCTTTAGTCTCTCCCAGGATTCGTTCTCCTCAACGTCGATGATTCCTTTGTCGACTTTCCGTGCCGCAGTAGTGTTAGCAACGGTTCCAAATTACGGGTCCGGGTCGGTTCCGGTTCGGAACCGCTTGTGATTGGGCGGTTCGGTTCCATGGGCGGTTCGGAACCGGAACCGACCCGGACCTGCCGGGTTTTGGCGGGTTTCTTCTCAAAAACTATCGCTCCAATTAAGTATTTGAGTTCTGATTGGATCGCGACATGTTATATACGTAGATTATGCAGTTTTTGACGCTCTTTCACGTTCCGGTCTCCGATTTGCGATACGATTAGTATTCGTTGAGTCGCTGCGAAAAACAGTCGATTTTGGACGTATTTTCGGCTTTATTTCACAGCAACTCAACGAATACTAATCGTATCGCAAATCGGAGACCGGGACGTGAAAGAGCGTCAAAAACTGCATAATATACGTATATAACATGTCGCGATCCAATCACAACTCAAATACTTAATTGAAGCAGAAAAGCTGTGATTATTGGGGCCGATGAAAAATGAGGCTCTGCTGCAGGTAAAACCCGCCAAAACCCGGCGGGTTTCGGTGCGGTTCCGGTTTTTAACCGTTTGTGATTGGGCGGTTCGGTTCCTTGGCGGTTCCAGAACCGACCCGGGGCTGCGGGTCCGGTTCCGAACCGGACCGCGGCCGGGTAACCCGGACCCGTTGCTAACACTATGCCGCAGTGATGATGACATCGCGGTACAAGAGAGCCATCGCAGCCGTTGCATTATGGTGGGTGATTGCTGTGATGGCCCCTGTGGTATTTCTTTTCGCGTTCATGATCCGGATGTGAGCCGGTGCCTTCTGGTGGAAAAGCGCTCTATTGATTGCCGACACAATTTCCTGGTCCATCTTATTGGGGACCGGT
Organism: Trichophaea hybrida; assembly: GCA_015178995.1. NCBI lineage: Eukaryota > Fungi > Ascomycota > Pezizomycetes > Pezizales > Pyronemataceae > Trichophaea > Trichophaea hybrida. Next base: position 196,395 of record WHVE01000109.1, read on the forward strand.
ACGCTCTCGTCTCTCCTTAGAATGAGGTGTCTCTCTGCCATGCTCGAGCGAGTCGTCGGGGCTGGGCCTGGGCCTGGGCCAGTGGTTTCACCAGCGGCTACCATCTTTTGACTCTGGTTTCGCGGTGGAACTGTCTCCCTCCGCCTAGCCGGTGTAGGAGTTGGTGCCGGCTTTGGCTTAAGTTTGGGCTGCGGTCTGGGCTTGGGTTGCTGCTGCTGCGGTCAGCGCACCTCCAGCCCTTCCTGCGTTATGTCTGCGTGTTGCGAGGCCTCTAGCCCACCGCTGCCGGTGTCCGTCCTGTCTGTCTCTTTCCCACTCGCCTTCTGGTCTGGAGCTGTTCCCACTAGGGCCTTCGATACCATCTCCGTGATGCCCGCCTCGCACAACACGTTATCCTGATGTCGTGCATCCCACTTTCCCTCCCTCTCCTGCATCCATGTTCTCACCCCTAGCCACTGTGCTTCTGCGCTAGTTGCATGAGCTTCCAACATATTCACCAACTGTCTGGCTAAGCTTTCAACAGTTCGGTGCAGTTGCGTCAGCTCGTGAGCCTGCTGGCGGATCGTTCTCTCCATGTGACTCCTCCAGTCTCCGGGGATCTTCGAACCCTCTCGGTCCTCAATCCTCAGTCTCTTTCCGTTCTGGTTCTGCCCCGATGGCTCAATTGCGGTCGAGCTCGTATGGCCGACACGCATCGCGTCGCTGGCCATGCCATTAAGCACTTCTCTTCCTCCTGCTCCCTCGATATTCATGACCTCTCTTTCCATTGGGGTACGAATCATCGCTCCGGTAGGGTTCTCTCCTTCCGGGGTCGCCATCGTTGTTGTTGCTAGTTAGGTGGTCGCGTCGCAACTACATGTGCGCTTGGCAGTTGAGGTGCCCACCCTCCTCCGGCTGACCAGAGGTGCTGGGAGTGTCGTCCCGGGGTCAATTCGATGCTAGAAATTGATTGCCGGTATCCGCTTGTCGATTATTGCCGTGGTTATTGACTTAATTCGCTGTTTCTGTTTTGCCAAGCCAGGCGTCGTTTTGGCGGTAGGTAGCCATCAACCTTTAGTCGAGGGTTTTTCATGCTGCATTGACCGTTACAGAATATGGTTGTGAAGCCATCGTGATCTAGCTGAGAAATTGAAAGTAGTGACATTCTAAATGTAGGGGTATGGAGAGCAGCTGCGCAGTATCCTTGGAACACGATTATCCTGCCATGATAGTAGGCCATTACGATTGTTTCATCTCCGAGTTTTATTGGGATCGGTCTTGCTAGCCTTTCGTACGTGAGGATACTGCTCTGGTTGTTGCACATGTGGTGAGATGCCCCCGAGTCAATGAGCCATGTCATGGTAGTCGTGCTTGCTGCTAGGGTATGGGGTTGCAATGATTCCACCAGTCCAGCAATGGACCAGTCCGGACCGGGTCCGTCCAAGTCCAGTGCAGTCCAGTCCGAGTAATTTTTGGACCGGGATCGGACCAATCCCCAGTTCTGCTGGACCAGGACTGGACTGGACTGGACTGGTGTGGACCAGTCCAGCACAGTGTCCAGGGTTAGGGTATATTTCTCACTGTATCGGTCTTTTAATGGGAGAAATATATCTCGAATACAGACAGAATAATCATAATTTCGCCTAGAGTAGGTATTCAGAGATGAGCGGTGATAAAATGTGAGGATGAGTCATGTTTTTGGTGGTACTTGACTAAGAAACAATATCGAAATTGCAAGCATGTGTGGACTGGTCCAGACCAAGCCCGTCCAGTCCAAGACTGCCAGTCTGTGGTCCAGTCCAGTCCAGCCAGAAGGTTAGACTGGACTGGACTGAGCCCTACTCTAGACTGGGTCCGTCCGGACTGGTGGCCCAGGGGTTGTTCGGATAGTCAGAACAGATCTCGGTCTTCGGTGGTTTTGTTGGCTAAAGGTTTTCGCTTCTTCTTCATATCTTCGGATTGTTTCTTCTGGCGGCAGTCCTTCTCGAAGTGACCAGGTAGTCTGCAGTAGTAGCAGGCTTCCTTGTCATTGTCGTTGTCGTTTCGTTTGCGCTTACGGCAGTCCTTTGTCGAATGGTTGTTCATTTTACAGTTGGTGCAGTAAGTTCTGCTGCGGCTGCGGTCGTCGTTGGATCGTTTTCCCCCATGGCCGCGGCCTCCTTTCTGGGTGTGTAGAGCCATTCCGGAGGTCGTAATGGAGTTTGTGCCTGTGGCGGTGGTGCCCGCAGCGGCTGCCTTGATAGCGCGTGTGGACTCGTTTCGTCGGAAGGAATCTAAGATATCATGAAGAGAGTCCTTGGAGCTTTGAGCGATCTCGATTGTAGTGTTGAATTCGTCGCGTAGAGTGGTATATATTTTAGTCTTAAGGACTTCGTCAGGAATGGCATTTGGTGTGTTTTCTAGCTGGGTGCGGTAGTTCAGCAGGCGAGTGAAGTATCAGTCTATGGGTTCGCCTTTGATGTATGGCTGCGTTTTCGGAAATCGGTGCGTGCTGCGATTGCATTTTGGGTGTTACCAGCGGGTACTGCTTCCGTGCCGTTGACGATATCCCAACCGTAGGCGCAGTTTTGGAGAATCTTGAAGGTCTTATTGGTCATAGTGCTTGCATGTGAGCATGACGACTGGGCCATATTTCGTCTGGTAGCGTTCTGAGTCGGTAGACATTCCGGTGGTGTTGGAGTTGGTCTCGGGCATTTTTAAAGGTGAGTTCGTGAGGTTCTTAAATTAGGTGCGGATCTGCAGTAAGGTACGGCACTGCTATTCCAGGTAATTGTTTTTCGGACGATGGATGGAGAAGATAAAGAGGATAGTTTATAGCGACAAAGCCGGGCTCATAACCTGTTAGAAATGTAGATGATTGTTCTCCTTCATAGGCGCTTTCTATCTACGCCTTTATACATGTACATGAAGCTACTCCTTTGTACGCATGTGTGCGCACTCATTCTCATGCCTTATGATCTATCTTCAGCTTATATGCCCTATGCGATTCAGCTACTCCTGATCTCTCATCTCAAGGTGATCCCCCAATCTACTAACACGAGATTACGGTCATCTCTACTTTTAACAAAGATCCGAATCTTGAGTTCGAGTGATATTCTGTGCGTGTATGTGATGACTTCCTTCTACTCCAGTTCTCCTCAGACACCGGAAAGCCCAGTTGTCATATACAAGATATGACTATAATTCCTGTTTGCACAATGGTGATGCTCAACATGGGGGTGGGTGACTGAGAAAGCGTCATCATCAAATCTCAACATCCGCATACCCTCACTTATGAGGTAAGTCCTGTAATCCAGTTAATTCACTGCGCCCAGAGCTGTCACCAAAAGACTTCCACCCGTGTACGAATAATATACTAGGTTGTTGTTGTTGTTTATTCATACTGTATTTACTCTAGCTAGAGTATGACAGGACCCTGAACACCTCCGCCTCCGGGCGAGCCGGTTAGATGGCGGAGCTCCCCCCCACTACCCTTCATCCCCGCTGACAAAAGAAATGCAAATGTAAATGACTGACCACCCTCCATGACAAAAGAAAAGCAAGCAAACGATAGACACCCCCGACCTCCATGTTCCATGCCTCACGTAGGCGGGAGCTTCCCAACGTCCGTGGCCGCCAGGAAGTCCATCACCGCCTTGTCACATATCTCTATGGAAAACAGCTCAGATATCTGTACCTGCCGACACCTGCCCGCTTTCCAGCCCGTTGCCTTCCCCACCTTCTTCCAGAGCTCCTGCTGCTGGTGTTTCCAATGGCCGCAGTGACGGAAAAGATGCTCCCGCGTCTGGGCCGCCGTCCCTCCGCACCACCAGCACTTGTCGTCCTCCAGGTGTCCGAACCGTTGTAATGGCGGCCGGGTAACCGCCAAGGATATAGTCACTTCGCGGGAGTGCAATTGCACTCCAGCGATAATCTTACCTACATACTACTCTACTATATTCATATATCCACGTTTGCAACCGTATCTACGCTTATACTCTTATACGAGGCCGTACACGGATGTACGCTCTTACACTATTATCGCTCTTTATTAATTTGATACGTTTCGCTCACGGGATTTCATCACTTACCCCTTTTCGACGCGTCGCGACACATCCGAACGAGATATCAAACGAATTTGAGAGCTACCAATTGCAGAAGCGGAGTCTTGATTAGTATACCCAATTGGAGTTGACGGTAGCAGAGATGATTTCGAGTTGATTCCGGAGGCCAATCGGCCAGAGACGCGTCAGCAACCAAGTCAGTCGAGGTCAACCACTACGATTTCATAATATGAGAAATAAAGGCTACCAATCGCATAAGTTACCATCCACTTGAGTCAATTGACGATTACAGGAATGATTCCGGTGCCTAAATGACCCCGAGATACGCGTCACCGGCAATGTCGAAACCGGCCGTACTCCAGAGATTCCCTCCAATTTCGTCCGACGAGCGCAATCGTATGCGAACTATCGAGACGAGTCAGATACTATTGACGGATGTCAATCAAGTATGAAGTGCTGGCGAAGCGCTGGCGAAGCTATAATTGACACCCCTAAACGCGTTAATCTTCGAAAATCAAACACAACGCGCAGTCGATAAGGCTACATTTCACGAAGAGGATTATCATTTCGCCAATGGATTTACACACGGTCGAGGCTAACAGAGCCGAGTAGGCCGAACCTCTTTCGATTTACCGGCGAAGGCAACAATTACGTCGGAATTATTACGGATGCTGCCTGCAGTTTTCAGCAGTGGCTATGGAAGTCTTACGGGATCCGAAACGGCCTTACAAGATTACGCAATTATACATGATTGGAATGAGCCACGGAGGCAAACGGAACCACGGCTCTACTGCTACAACTCGAAGGAGTCAACAAGGCAGTTATGATTATGAACATCATTCATTTATCGACGGACAAAGTTTAAGATTGTGGAGAAGCGATCGCAGATCATGCTACAACTCCGAATGGGAAGTATATCAAACCCCGAAGGTTCTAAAGTGGCTAGCAGGAGAGGAAGCCATTAATATGTGCCCATACGATGGCATACGAAGCGGATTTCTACGAATACGATGGAGATGATTTGGTTTATTTGTAGTCGGGAATCTGAGGATCCACGGGGCTACCGGAAGATGGACCGTCTGGGCACTCTGCGGAGACCAGCGGATTCCGTATGTATATACAGATTGAGGAGGTTTAATTCATACTTGTCGTATCCCCAAGTGGGAATGGACGTTGTTTGGTTGTCAGATAGTCCCAATCGGGTGAGACAAGTACGTGATTCGCTGAGTGAGCTTATTCGTACATGGTGGCAGCCGCGGTGGACGCACTGTTGAGCTGGTGTCTGGGTTGCCTTGGAACAAGTCCAGGAATCCTGACGTCGACTGGCAAACGCATTCGACTTTTGGCTCTGCGAACCCCAGGGTGAGCGGAAGAGGTGGCAGTGGACCGGGTAGACCATCAGGAATGCCCCGGGAATGTACCTGGATCACGGCTAGGGAGGAGGCGTGTTCCGAAGGAGGCTGTACTCCATATATTCAAATACTTGGTGCTACTGCTTTAGACGATCTATTGGCCAGTGGGAGGTCGTCGATGGACATTCTTCCTAAGAGTGGGAGTTCGTACAGGGCTGCTGGGAGCGACCATGGAAGGCATCACTGATGGTCAGTGAGATAGGCCCCAGGCGCTGGATGGGCGAGCAGGGAGCAGCGGCGGTAGTTGCGGCAGAAGAGCGTCCACATGGGAACCTTGAATGACTGCTACCGGCTCGCCGAGTCAAGAAAGGAGTATCCGGACGGCGGGGCTTGGCTCTTCCATGGGCGAACCGTTTTAAATCCGGGCTCCTGGATTCCGCAACATCTACCGCTCCATCTTTTTCACATACAATTGGCTAATTCACATATGGAGTAGTTACGGAGTTATACGAACCCGTACGGACGTCAGAAACGAGTTTCACATATGATAAGAATCGCCATCGAGCATTCCGATTACCGGCGGGAGTGACGAAAAAGCACTCGGAATACTGAATGCACCGATAGTGCTGCAGAGGCTTTAAAAGCCACATACAACTCATGAATACTTTACCGCAAGGAATTAACTCCGAATTGATGAAAACACAATCGAAATGATAGTCGACGAAAAGACGATTTTCCAACGGACAGATGAGCGCAGACTGCAACAGTCACCATGGCACAATGAGGCATTCTCTTTTGGTGGTTATGATCGTACGAGCCTATTGCTCTACAATGATCTGGTATGGAGGCGCGGAGCGGTATTCCCGAAATAGCGTGGAATAAGATCGCGTGCTGAAGAGCCGGATCCTGGATTTGGACTTAAAGATCCCATGCCATATGGACGGATCGATGAGTGGGTATTTTCTTATGATGGACGTTATGTCACCGGATGGATTATGGGAGTGCGATGAGAGGCGGCGGTGGTATCGAAGGGGACTTTAACTACATGGAGGTTAGTAAAGAAGGCCTTGAGAGAACTTACAGAGCTACAGGAAAAGCCACGAAATGTCGACCGTACGAGTGCAAGTTTGCACATTCCAGAAACGCATAGTCGGAGACGGATGGTCATGGGCGGATTTACGATTTATCGGAGTTCGAATTGAGGACGCCAAAAAGGCTTACATCGAGGCAAATCTAGCCAATGGATTTATTCAGCGGTCATCACCGCCGATTCTCTTTGCAAAAAAAAAAAAGAGAAGGATGGTGGCCTAAGACTTTGTGTCGATTACCGCGCGCTCAACTTAGCGTCGGTGAAGAATCGGTATCCCCTTCCGTTAATCTCAGAGATACTTGACCGTGTGTGCGAGGCCAGGATGTTCACGAAACTAGACCTCTGCGGTGCTTATAACATCATACGGAGATGGCTGGATAGGGACGACGATAAGTCTATTTACTTATATCACAAGGCGAGGTTACGTTTGGAACTTCCCCCTTTTCTTATGAAAGTCGCATTTTAGATGACAAGCTACCAGACGAGCAATTGAGTGCAGATTCGCAGATCTGAAAATTTAGGACATACCGACGAAATGATCGGAATCAAGATCCCGGCTATAATCTAGAGATATTTATTTATCGAACCACGATGGCAATTGGGGGTATTAGGATCGACACGAGAATCGATACGAGGATCACCATCAAGATTGGAGTCGTCGATGGAGCTCCGATCAAAAAGAGGGGGATAACCGTACCGGATATTCAGAAACGACCCCTACTAGAAACGATTACGGCACAGGAAGTGCTGGCACGACGCACTGTCAAGGTGATGTACACCGGAGAAGTCAACGGTTACGATGCCGAGGATTTATCATGGAAGCGAAGCCTTCCGATGGGGCTACCGGCATACAGTCGAGATGGCTATCGGATCAGAGATATTATACGAAATGGATTGATCATGGAACGAAGTTTAGATTGATTCTCAAGGCTAACAGTATTTGGATTATTTACCAGGTTCAATCGAACGGCATACAGAATGACCGAGAGTCTACGAAGCCATCCATCGAGGTGTCAATATCGTGCAGAGAAATCTATGGCACCATGGCAGTCGGCCTGGAGGAGACGCACCGAACTCTCCGAGGAAAGCTGCTGGAGGCCCAAACCCGTCATACGAAATACGCCGACGGCAAAGAGATGTTCGAGGTCGGAGATATGGATCATTAAGCAGCACGGAATGTGCACCTTATCGGATGTGCACCTTATCGGAATTGCACCTCATCAGAATGTGCGGCGTAATGGAAGCACACCTACATTGGATTAACCGGACGGGAGCAGAAGCTCCAGGTTAGACGTACGAAGCTGCGATACAGGTTTCTGAGAGCAGAAACGTCACAAGAGGGCGAGTGTGCTGGAGGACATTGACGTGGTAAGTATGACCTTCATATGTCATGCTAACAAGTTAGGTACATCGGAATGGGATGTGAGCTTACGCTCCTGATCGAATATATAACCGAGGTTGCCGCGATGCGAGCTTCCTGGGGTTTCCAAGAGTGCAACAGCGCTGGAATTACATGGTAAGTAAGATCTTCATATGGGATACTTACGGATTAGATTTATCAACGAATTCGGAAGTCGAAGGCATGAGAACCAGAGAATGGATGCCTTGACGCAACTGAAGCGGAAGCATACTTAATGACATTGTGAGTAAGACCTTTTATGGCATATTAACGAGTTAGTTACCGCAACTTGAACGCGCACGTACGATGTCAATCCACCATTGGATTTGAAGCCGAATGGCAACCAAAAGTCAAAGACGAAGAAAGTTCGGATAGCCGATATACGAGTCAATCTGAAGCCAATTAATGAGACATTCAATCAATGCCGAGCACAGAGGCTATTACCGATGAGTTCTGCCGTGGGCCTGGAAGTTCTGATTTGGAAAGATGGAAGTGAACTTGAGAATGCGCGCGTGGGCATGCTCTCGGAGGTGGCTTGCTGGCCCGCTACAGAAGTGGTCTTGGATGGTCGGAACCATACACTCGAAGGCGTACTCGAAGGTTTACTTGATGGTGTACTCGGATCTGAGCTGCACCTGGAGCCGATGGGAGCATGGACTGCGGTTCAGCAGCTATAATCAAGATGAGTATACCCATTGAAGTCAATTAACTGCTGCAGAGACTATTCCGAGACGAATCAAAGGCCTGATCGGCCGAGGTGGCTACTGGAGTCTCTGAAACGTGTTCAGCGAGAGAAATTATATACGAACGATCGATGGCGGAAGCCAATGACGACATCAGCTCCACCGAGCCGGCACTACCGGGAGCAATGGCTTGGATTCGGAGAAATTGGAAGTTCGCCTGGATATGCGGAACTATGGACTTGGATCGATGCTTGCTTTAGCAGTGGGCTTGGATTCGCAGACTTGGATTCAGAGAGGAGGGTTTGGAGGATTCCGGGTGAATTTGGAGGATTCCTGCTCTTCTCTTCTCTTCTCTTCTCTTCTCTTCTCTTCTCTTCTCTTCACTTATTGGATCTCGGCCCGGTACAAATGGCGTCGGCACGGGTTTTTACCACCTACCACTGGAGGTGGAGTTTCCCCGTGCGCCGGATCCACCGAAAGGTCACCCTTGAGCGGTACCGATCGGCTGCGGGATTTATGAGGCCGTACGATGGCGTATGAGCCTGGACTTTCTTTACTTCTTGCTTTCTTTTCTCGGGTACGGGTATGGCAGCCCAGGGGGTCTGCAGCTAGAGAGGGGGCCTCTCTACAGCAAAAAACGAAATCCATCAATAAAAAAGTCTTGGCAAAACGGAAACCGCAAAATAAGTCGCCAACAACAGCAGTAACCGTCAAAAGGACACCGGAAATCGATTCCTAGCATCGAATTGACCCCAGCACGGCACTCTGGGCGCCCCCGGACCATCGGAAGAGGTTGGGCACTTCGCCAACGGAGCGAGCACGCGTCCGCAACACAACGACCAAGCCAGGAACGATGGCGACCATGGGAAGAGAGAGCTCCCCCACTGGGGCAGCAGATGAGGGTATAAGAGCACCAGCTCAGAGAGGAGACATGAATGTGGAGGGAGCTACAACAGTAGTAGCGGCGAATGGCACTCCTGGTGACGCGTCGATGACACGCATCGCCCCCACGACCACGAGCGCGACCGCAGCTGAGCCGCTGGAGCGCAACGAAAATGGCGCAGCTGCACCGAACCGCCAGGCAATTAACAAAGTTGTTTGAAGCTCACGCAGCACGCGAAGAGGTACAATGGGCAGGAGTGAAGGCGTGGATAGAAGAGAGAGAGTGGAAGTGGGAGTTACGCCATGAGGAGAACGTGCTGTGGGCAGCAGACATCTCAAACATGGTTGCGGAGATCAAGAACGAACAAAGGAGGGAAGTCCAGAGGGACGTTCAGGAAGCGAAGGGACTCACAGACATGGACTTGGAAATAAATCCGGATGCGATGGAGGAAGTCCAGATACTGACAGAGAGAGTCATGAGTGAGGAGAAGAATGCACAGAGACCACAGATGGAGGCCTCGAGGCATGCACCGATGATTCCCGCAGGGGGTAAGGCCACAGCAATCACCCCAGTGGTACCGATTGTCACGGGCACACCGCAAGCGATTCAGGTGAAAGGTCGAGACCAACCTACATTGATCGCCCCACCGAAGAAGAACGGCAATGCACCGAACAATGCGCCCAAGGGCCCGAAGGCACGCAAGAAGCCGGAGAGCAAGCAGCCAAAGCAACAACAACAACAGCAACAGCAACAACAACAACAGCAACAGCAACAACAACAACCGAAGAAACCGACGTATGCTGAGAAAGCGGCAATGTCGGCCACAGGACAAAATACAACGGAAGGGGATTTCCAAGTTGTCGAGAGAAGAAAGAAGAACAAGGAGGAGGAGAAGAAGGAAGAGGACGGCACGAATTTCCCCCAATACCAAATACACGATGGAGAACAGGAGAGTTACGTTCAGGAGGAACAACGCACTCCCACACTCACAGAAGCAGGACGTTGAGATCGTGTCAGCAATCAATATCGCTTTACATGCGGCAGGTGCCCCGTACCACATCAGGATGACGGTCATCACAACCAATTTTAGAGGAACCATCACGGCCCTAGCCAGCCCCAATGCGTCAGCGGACATGTTGGTGGCATGGAAAGAGATAGTGGTAAAAGCAGCCAGGCGTATCGACCAGGGGATCATCGATATTGAGAAAAATGAGACCTGGGAGAAAGTGAAGATGCATGGGATCAGTTTCGACCAATATGCAGCTAGGAAGTCAGGAGGCCTGGAAAAACTCAGGCAAGAAATTCAGGCGGAAAACGAAGGTGTAGTCATTCCGATCGCTATAAATTGGTTAGGGAGACCCGCAGACGTTAAGGAGAAGAGAAAGAGTGGGGAGAAGCAGGCAACGTCAGTGGTCTTTTCGATCAAAGGGAAGAAGATGGCACAGAAGTCCTTAGAGAAATGATTGAGTGCGGCGGGAGTGTGGCATGAAGTGGAGAGATACATTCGCGCTGGACCAGATACCTTTTGCGAAAGTTGCTGTGGGTGGGGACACCATGTTTCAAAGTGCGGCAGACTGGCGATGGTGAAGTGCATGCTGTGCACCGCAACACACAAAACGGAAGATTACGAGTGTGATGTCGTGGGATGCAAGGCCAAGAAGGGCCAGAATTGCACACATAACAACGACAAATACGCCAACTGCAATGGAAACCACATTGCGAAGAGCAATGTGTGCCCCAAGAAACAGGAGGCAATCCAGAAGGCTAAGGAGGAAAGGACTATTTGGAGAGAGAGAGTCAGAGGAGGAAAGAACGTTCCCCAAAGCCAAGAAGTACCAAAGGAAAAGGAGGATGGGGCCCCAGTCACACAGGGAGCAGAGAAGAAGACAGGAGAAAGCCAAGAATCCGACAAAGGACAAGGCAAAGAGGAGATCCAAGTTCCGGCTACGCAGCAGGGGTCAGAAGAGTCAATCCCTGAGACACAATGGTAAAAATCCTACAGGCAAATTGTGGGAAGGGGAAGGATAGTACCTTCTTGGCGTTGGAAAAGGGAGTGGAAAGAGGGGCGGATTTGGTGGTAATACAGGAGCCGTATCAAAGTAAAGAGGCGGAATACCAAATCAGCCATCCGGCTTTCAGAGTAGTCAGAGGAAAGGGAGTCATGACCGGAGTGAGAGTGGACACGATGGTCACAGTCGATGAACTAGGGGATTTTGGAGGCCAGGGAGACATACAGGCCTTCGACATCACCAACAAGAGAGGAGTTAAAGTCAGAATCGTTGACGTGTATGACCAGACACTCCAAGAAAACAACACCAGACCATCAACCCGACCAGCGAGGGAGGCAAGATTGGACGAAATGATCGCCAAGGGCAATGTGGTAGTGTGCGGAGATTTTAAAGCTCATAGCCTATGGTGGAATAGCGGGTGCAGCCAAAGGAGGGATGCCAGTTATTTGGAGAACCTCGTTCAATGACACGACCTGGAGATAATCAACGATGGCCAAATGACCAGAGTTGGGTAGCAAGAGAACGAACTGATCGAGTCGATAATTGACATCACACTAGTGAGAGGGGGGGAGGTGACAAATGCATCGGCAAGAACAATGACAGAAGACGAAGAAGATATAGGGCCGGACCATAGGATGATTGAAGTGGAGTGGGGCAGGAAATCAGAAGATGGTACGAGCCAAGAAGTAATTGCATGGAACATCAACGAAATCGAAAAGGAGGAACTGAAGGAAATGAAAAAGAGCTGGGGGGAATGGAGTGAGGAGAGAGGGGTTTTGTCGGAAGAAAGCACAATCCAAGAGCTGGAAGACAAGGCGGTGGTGATAAGAAACGAAATCACCAGAGTACTGAGCCAGAAGGCGAAGACAGTCAGAATATGTGCGAGATCAAAGAGATGGTGGAACGCCAGCATAACAGAGAACAGGAAGATCTTGGGTTTCATGAAGAGGGAAAGAAGAGCAGGCAGAACCAACCATGCATCCGTCAAGGCGGCAAGGAAGGAACTGCGGAAGACTATCAGAGAAAGCAAGAGGGACTGCTGGAATACCTTCATACAAGAAGCGGAAGGAGATAAGGTGTGGAGGGCGCTAAAGTACACAGGGAAACAGGGAGAACTCACGGTCAAGGCTTTGCAGAAACGCGAAGGGGGGTTGGCGACCTCCTGGGACGAAAAAGCTGAGCTCATTAAAGTGGTTGGATTCCTGAACCCTTTGCCTGGAATGAAGAAGAAGACGAGGGAAGAGGGAGGAGAAACCCACCTGGAAATCAAAGAAGAAGAGGTCAAGGAGGCTATCTACACACAGAGTGTAAAGAAAGCACCAGGACCAGACAAAATCAACTTCAAGATGATAAGGTTACTGTGGGAATGGGACGCGAAAAGAATAGTCGCCTTAGTGAGAGCAACCATACGATTAGGACACCATCCGAAGGAATGGAAGATGGTCACAGGAGTAGTGATACCCAAACCAGGAAAGCTGGACTACAGTCAAGCGAAGGCTTACAGGGTTATCGCGCTCGAAAATTGTCTAGGAAAGGTGGTCGAACAAGTGGTAGCAACTAAAATATCAGAGGAGTGCGAAAGGAGAGGACTACTACATGATGGCCAGTTTGGATGCAGGAACCGAAGATCAGCAGATGACGCGGTGGGAGTGATGATTAGGAGGGTACGGGAGGCATGGAAAAGGGGGAATATCGCGGCGGCTATGCTGATGGATGTCCAGGGAGCCTTTCCAAGTGTGGCGAAAGGAAACCTAATCCAGACAATGGAAGACATGAAATTCGAAGCAGACCTGTTCAGATGGGTGGAAAACTTTATGTCAGACAGAAGAGTGAGAATAAAAATGGATGGAAGGACGGGGAAGGTGATGGACGTTGAAACAGGAGTGCCACAGGGATCGCCAACATCCCCAATCTTGTTTGCGATATACATCACTGGCCTCTTCAAGAAGGCAGAAAAAGAAGCGCCAGAAGTCACAACGCTATCCTTTGTGCATGATATCGCCTGGGTTGTGGAAGGAAGAGATATTGACCAGTGCACAGGCCAGATGGAAAGGTGCGCAAAAAGAGCTACGAAATGGGCGGAGATGAATGCAGTTCAATTCGATATCGCAAAAACAGCAGCAGTTTTGTTCTGCAAGAAGAGAAACCACTGAGGGAAAAATGTCGAGAAGAAGATCCAGGTGGACGAGAACAACTCGATACCGTTCAATTCAAACCCGACCAGATGGCTGGGAGTGTGGATGGACAAGAAACTCAACTTCCAACATCACCACCAGGTCGTCATGGCAAAGGCGAAGAAAGCACAAGGAAGGGTCAAAGGAATAACCGGACGACTCAGACTAAAACCAGAAAACGCAAAGAAAGTCCAATTACCGGCGGTTCAGTCAGTGGCCCTGTACGGGTCAGAATTGTGGTGGAACAATCAATTAGGACGTGAACACGAACTCCAGAAACTGATTAACAAATCGGCAAGAAGAGTCGCCGGAATGTTCAAGTTGACACCAACGGTTCCGCTACTTAAGGAAGCAGGACTACGACCAGCCGTATCGCTACTCAACAACAGGAGGAGACGATTTGCCAAAACACTAGCTGAAATGCCGAATCAAGCAGGAGGGGGGGTGCTGCTAGAGGGAGAATCAAGGTTGGCAATAAGGCTGAGAAAAGATATCGAGGTTGAAGGGAAGAGAGAAACGAACTCTCTACCGGAGCACCCACAAGAAGCATACGCAAAAGTCTACATCCTGGGGAAGAAGGAAGCACTTAAGACCACTCATACAACAAGCGAAGGCCGAATTCTTTGGACGGACGGATCCAGACTAGAAGACAGAAGAGTGGGGTGTGCCGTGGTATGGAGGGAAGGTGAAGAATGGGATGGAGAACGGCATTACCTGGGAAAGAAGAAAGAGGTGTTCGACGCTGAAGTGTACGCCATCAAAAGGGGCTTACGAAGAGCAGCAGAGATGTTACCCAGAACAGGAGACTCGAAGTTCGTTATCTTCTCAGACTCAGTCACTGCGATACAGCAAGTACGAAATGATAAGCAAGGTCCTGGACAGCACATGGCAAAAAACGCAATTCAATGGAACAACAAAATCGTGGGAATGGGAGTGGAGGTAGAGTACCGGTGGGTACAGTCTCACGAAGGAGTTGAAGGGAATGAAAAAGCAGACGAAGAAGCAAAGGCAGCCGCGGAGAGAGTGGAGGGCACGCTAAAGCTTGCAGAAAGTTACAAGGGATGGTCAATGGCGAAAGTGCAGAGGAGAGTCACGGAAGCCATGTGGGCCGAAACGGACAAATGGTGGAAGGCAAAGTTCAATGGCAAGACAGGGGGGTACAGGCTGAACAAAAAGAGGAGGATGAGCGAGCTGTTGGGCGGAACCAAGAAAAGCGTCGCAGGAAGCTTTCTCCTGTTAAAGTGGGACATGCACTGACAGGAGTCTATCTGGAACGCATTAAAAAGAAGGAAAGCAAAGAGTGCTGGTGGTGCGGACACTCGACACAGACAGTAGACCACTTGTTCAAGTGGTGTAAGCAATGGAAGCGGCAACAGGATACTCTGTGGGAGAAGTTGAGGAAGAAGTGCAAGATGAAGGAGAAAGGCAGAGTACCGATGGCGCAGGTGTTCGATACAGAAGAAGCAGAAAAGGCAATGTTGAAGTTTTTGACGGATACTGATTTTGGGAGAACTACTGAGGCTTAGGGAGGGGACGGGCAGGGAATGAGAAGGGTGGAAAGATGTAAAGACGTGGTGAGTTGAAAAAAGGGAATAAGGAGAAAGGGATGATACGACTTTGCTCAAACAGACAAGAAGGGACACCTGGCGGTCACACTGGAGAAGTATCTTGGAAAAGGTTAGATTATGTCATGGCGCAAGCGGCCGAATACAGTATGATTCAAACAAACAAAAAGCTAGAGAGGGGGATGATGTAATGGCGGCCGGGTAACCGCCAAGGATATAGTCACTTCGCGGGAGTGCAATTGCACTCCAGCGATAATCTTACCTACATACTACTCTACTATATTCATATATCCACGTTTGCAACCGTATCTACGCTTATACTCTTATACGAGGCTGTACATGGATGTACGCTCTTACAACCGTTTGAGGTAAGCTCCAGTAGGTGCATGTCCGCATTTTAGTTGGTAGAATCGTGTTGCCAATGACTTTGCACTTGCCATTGGGATGGGTCTCTTACTGCCGGCCTTGCCCTGCAGTCTGTAGCTGAAGTACTTACTGCATTTGTCGGCCTCCCACCGCGCCTTGGCTGCTGATTTTCCCTCGGAGATCTGCGTAGCTCTATTCGAAGCTGAGGTGTATGGCCGCTCTATTGCCGTTCTTCCATTCGCATCTCGGGCTAAGTTCGCCTGGCGGTCTGCTTCATCGTGCCCAGTAATTCCGGAGTGCCCAGGGACCCAATGAATCTCCATTGCGATGCCATGGGCGAGGAGGGCCTTCGCTCTTCGATTGATCCGTCTCGCTAATCGCTGTCCTGGGCCCGGCTCCAGATGTGCCGTCCATCCAATACCGGCTTGTGAGTCGCAAAAGATCGCCACCGTCTTTACTCCATGCTTTTGCAGTGGTTCGCTCTTCTTAATCGTTTCACTGAGGTCGAGCCCGATCGCCCACAATTCGGCCTCAAAGACCTCCATTCGTCCAGTGCCTAGATAACTGCGGTGGGCCCTCCATTGGTTTCCGTGTCTGCACACTGTTGCGGCTCCCACTCGGCCATCGTCAGAGCGCGATCCATCTGTCCACCCCATCCAGACCCCCGCTCCAACATTGGCTTCCTTCTCTCTTGCCCTGCGCAGTGCGGCTCTCTTGGCTGCGGTGTCGTTATCCAGTAAAATGGTCTTAACTACTGGTTCTTCGCCCGGGGCCGGCCAGCTTATGCCCTCGGTTGTCCGGCCATGCTCATGCTCTTTCTCAACTACTCTGCATATAGGTGCACCGGAAGAGGGGTGTTCGTACAGCTCCTTTAGTTTGCGGCTGCATGGGTTTGCGAGTCTTGCGGTGAATCGTTGTTGTCTGGAGTCTAAGATTACCGGCGCGGGTGTAAGCCCGGCATCTCTCATCAGTGCCCCACGTGGGGTCGTGGGAAGCGCACCCAGAACTGATCTAGCTTGTCGGTTCAGGAGAAGTTGAAGGTCTTCTCGCCTGCCTACTTCTTAAGGATCCCACCAGAGCTCGCTCCCATATAGTGCGACTGCTTGTACACATGCTATTTGGACGGCTCTCACGCTCTCTGGAACAACCCCCACTGTCTTTGTAAGAGTTAGGAGTCTGGCTTCGGCTGCCCTGGCATTCTTCATGCATTGGTTGAGGTGCTCCTTGAATGTCAGGTGCGCATACATCCAGACGCCCAACCAGCGTGTCGCCTCTTTGTTGAATCGTATATACCCGTCTCCGACTCTTATCTTTGCTGTTAGCTTCGGCCGGAGGTGCTTCTTGTGGCCTCGTCTGGGCGTGAACAGTGCCGCTTCCGTTTTCGCTGTATCAAACTGCTGCCCTCGTCGATTCGCCCATTTAATGCTTTTCGCTGCGCATTCCTGAAGTGTCGTGATGACCTGATTGACGTCGCATCCAGTCGCCACCCAACCGAGGTCGTCCACAAACGAGAGTCCTTCGGCTGAGGCATACTCCTCCACCCACTTAATCAGTCCTGATGTGTAGATTCCAAAGAGGATTGGTGACACAGGTGAGCCCTGCTGGATCCCTGCTTCCACTGGGTGTCTCTCCATGGCATTACCCTCGATTATCATTTCTACCGTCCTCTCTAAAGCTTTCCGTCCATCGTATGAGGTCTCCATCCATGCGCTTGGCCTTCATTTCGTTGACTAGCCTCCCTTTTGCATCGCTCGGGAAGGCTGCCTTGATATCCATGAGAAGCACACCGGTTATGGCGCCGTTCGTGCATGCTGCATGCGCCCTGTCGACCATGATGGCCGCTGCATCGATGGCCGACCGCCCCTTTCTGCTGCCGAATTGTCCATCGCACAGCAGCCCCCTCCGCTCGGCCTCTTCTGACAGCAGTTCCGCAACTACCTTTTCAACGACTTTTCCCATGTTCTAGTCCAGTCACGGAGGATGTCCCTCCGCGGGGAGACCGGTCCAGTCACGGAGTCCCACCCTCAGTGACTGGACTGGTTCATTCGCAGAGTGTACCCCTGCACCCCACCTCCGTGACTGGACTGGTTCATTTGCGGAGCATACTTACCAAGTGCTAATTACACTCAACGTCGTGGTGCAACTGACTACAATTACACTGTGCTCTATATCCTGACTCGAAACCAGCTCTTCTTCATCGTTGCCCTCTTCCTCTACATCGTCCTCTTCCTCCTCCTGCTCGTCCACATCCTTGTATTCCTCGAGACCCTCTCCTTCCTCAATATCTAGTTCTGTCAAATCACTTTCGTCGTTTTCCTCTGCGCTCTTGTTGACATCATCATCAATAGTGCAGTATGTTTGCGCTGTTGCCTCGCCTTGTGTATTTGCTCGAAGTCGCTTTTAATTGTGACTGGGCCTACTAGGTGATGTTGTCTTCCGTTTAATATTGAAAGCAGTACTGTTGTTGAGTGAACCTGCCGATTCATTGAGAGCATGGCCTCCGGAAGTGCCAGCCACTATTCTATTGATTCCATCTCGGTCATCCACCCAAGCATCTTAGTCTTCAGTACTCCATTTGCCTTTTCAATAAGTCCATTGGTCCGTGGGGTACAAGGCTTGCTGTGGACTAGCTGTTTACCGTGGTGTTTTACAAAACGGTCACATGCTCCTTTAAACTCAGTTCCATTGTCACATTGCAGTAATCCTGGGATTCAAAAGATTCCGATAAATCTTCCCAAGTATAACGCAACACTCTCGCTTTTATTCGACTCCATTGGATAGGCAGCCGAGAATTTACTGAAGTGATCCCGTACATGCAAGCAGTAATCCTGATGGGCCAGGCGGGCCGGTTTCAGGGTAAGCCCGGCCTGGCCTGCGCATCGCAGGCCAGGCCATTGGAGCGGCCCATGCCTGCAGGCTTTGAGCAGGTGGAAACTGTAGGTGCCTGGGTGAACCATGGTTCCAAAAGCCTGCAGTTTGACTACAGGTAACTATAGGTAACTATGGTCCGGGGGTAGAACTTCAAATTTGTACATCTAGTAATACATTTCCAAGAGCCTACTTTTCCTTGGCCATCGTCGATGGCCCATCGATTCCTGATACAATACCTCCAACATATGCTCCATCTCATTGGTCTCAGTATACACTCCAGAAAGTTGATCAGAGTGGCGAGTACGAGAAACTGATGGATTTCACCCGCAGGCTCAAGTTTCAACAGATTATTAATCATTTGTATGTCCATTTGCACTGACTGATCAGAGTGGCGACTATGAGAAACTTCTGGAACGTCCACAACTTATCAATTGTAAGTCACCTTTCGCCAACTGTCATCATATGCAACCCACTAAACAGCCTATAGTCAGCCCAGTCACCCACAGTTATGCCCCAGGCTGCCAAATCGTCGGCCTGGCCTGCGCAGTTTCTAAAATCAAACGGCCTCATCTGGCCCGGTCTGCAGGCCACAGGCCCAACTGCGGGCCGGCCTGGCCTATCAGGAACACTGCATGCAAGCACCAATTGAATTTCTGGCCCAAATGACGAACATCAATCAGATCAATTTGAAGTTGTTCCCAGAGTTCCTTGACAACTATAGCCTCCAGTAGAGCTGCTGTTTTCGCATATCGTGTTTTTGAACATGTTTTGCAGTGATCGAATCGATCCAAGCGGTATCGATTCTTGTGCCCGGAGGAATTGCTATACTGCAAGAAAGAACCACGAGCGTCAGTACTGAAGGGCTATTGGGAATTGATGTAGGGTCAGATAAAGCCATGATTATGAAGATAGAGGACGTAGTGGTTATTGCTGAATGGCAAAGGTAATGTGAGTTTCAATATTTGGAAGATACTAATAAAGAATGTAGATGTAGAAAGCTCCGATGGCAGAATCAGCGACTTATATATGAACAGACAGAGTGTATGTTTGGTCTGTCATACTCTAAATAGAGTGAATACAGTATGATTAAAACAAACAAACAAACAAGACAGAGTGTATTTAGATCATGAGCATCATCACAGATATATTTGGCTAGGCATACAATCCTCACTTGCGCTGGGTTGAAGGTATATAGTTGAACTGGGCTGAATGTACGTAGTTGCGCTGGGCTGAATGCACGTAGTTGTGCTGGGCTGAATGCAATTGCGTTGATTAAATTCAGCTGGATATGGCCAGCTGTGTGTGCATACATGTGTGGGCATATATGTGTGCAGAGCATTCACGGAGGTGGGGTGCAGGGGTACGCTCCGTGAATAAATCAGTCCAGTCACTGAGGGTGGGACTCCGTGACTGGACCGGTCTCTCCGCGGAGGGACATCCTCCGTGACTGGACTAGAACATCCCATGCAGCTGAGCAGTGAGATTGTGCGGTACGCTTTTAGCTTCGTATAGTCGTCCTTGCCGGGCTTGCGAATGACGACTCCACTGGCTCGTTTCCAGACTGCCGGATGTCGTCCTGTGCGAATTACTGCTTTCGCCAGGCTTACGACCCTCTCTTTATCCCACTTCCAGAGCAGGCGAATGGCTCCGAAGGACAATTTGTCTGGGCCTGGCGCTTTCTTCACTGATTGGGAGTATAGGGCCCGCTCGACTGCTTGCTCAGTAACTCTCATATGCGCACTTCCGGCCGGAGGTAGCTCGTAGTAGTGGTCGTCATCGTTTAGAGGGAAGGACTCTACCCTCAACATCTCCTCCTTTTCCATGGCGGTGTTCGCTTGTTTGCCCTCTCTGTCCGTCAGAGCCTCCACTGTCGCGCCAGCCCGAGGGTCGACGTATTTTGCTGCTCTCCAGACCTCAGCTCCTCGGAGGTTCTGCAAGTAGTCGCTCCACATTTGGCTCTTCGATTTCCGAATAGACTTCTGCAGGTCTGCTTTCGCTTGCGCTGCCCCCACCGAGTTTCGTCCATTTCTTCTCTTTTCTTGCCCGAGCCTCTTCCTTTTCGTCTTGATGTCGGCATTCCACCACCTCTTCGATTTTGCGCAGATCCTGATGTTCTTTGCTGTGGCGTCTAGAACCTTGCCCAGTGCTTCCTGACACCACGTGGCCTCCTGCTCGACTTCGTCCTCCGTGCACCCGGCACCTAGGTGTGCTCTCTCCTTCGCTAACCCCAACCATAGCTTCCCGGCTGCCTTTTCGTCCTGCTCCGTCATTGCAGCCAAATTCCACCCTACCACCCGCTCGTGGTCTGCCTCCTCTTGCTTGTCCACGTCTACTTCCCACTCTATAACCTCGTGGTCGGAACCAGTGGCGTGGCTCTCGTCCAGTATGGCCCATTTCGTGATTGGGCGATTCGCCAAGGTTAAGTCAATAATCGATTCGCCTTCGAGGTCTTCTCTTTTCCAGTAGTGGGTGGCCCGGTCGTCGTTTCCAATTTCCAGTCCGATTTCATCTATAATGTCTTCCCAGAAGACGGCGTTCCGCTGCTCGGTACATCTTGGATCCCATCGTCGGCTGTGGGCGTTGAAGTCTCCAGCAAGGATGGTGCTGCCTTGCCGAATGACTCTCTGCCAATTTAGCTTCCGTGCTGG
Organism: Trichophaea hybrida; assembly: GCA_015178995.1. NCBI lineage: Eukaryota > Fungi > Ascomycota > Pezizomycetes > Pezizales > Pyronemataceae > Trichophaea > Trichophaea hybrida. The sequence continues at coordinate 217,457 of WHVE01000109.1, forward strand.
TCTCTCTCCCGACTGTGTGTCTCTTTCATCGTAGACATTTACGATCCTTGTGACCTTCTCTCCTCTTCTTCGAACGGCAGTGACAATGACATCGTCATTGGCACCTCTGCTCAGATCCGTTCGCTCATCAACTGCAAGGCCGCTCCCCTTGCGCACCGCCGTCCAAACTCTTTTTCTTTTTCTTATTTCATATGCTGTGTGGTTAATTTCAAATCCTCTTCTTTCTCTTGGTGGCTCTTGCAAGCATACCACGTCCGCCCTTCGTTCTACCCCCGTCTCCAGCGCCGCTATAGTCCACTCGTACGACCTGGCGCAGTTGTGTTGCACTGCTCTAATCATTGGTAGCCGGAGCTCCCGTTTCATTTTCCATTCCGGTCGCCATCGTAGTGTCGGCTATCGTGACGTCTCTCGCTTCCCCTACTGTCTCTCCTTCCTGCGCATCCGCCATCTCTTCTTCGCCCCCCGCCTTCCGCCCCCGCCCTGACCCTGATACCGATCGCTACTCTGTTCGTCCCCGTTGCTGCCTCCATCGCTTCGCTCGCTGTGGCTCGCCTGGCTGGCCCAATCCTCCTGCTCTCGCGCGCCGCTTTGGCGGCCTCGGTCTTCTTTGCGCACCTGCTGCTGAATGCAATGTGGTTTCCTTTGCAGTTAGGGCACTTTTCTTGCGTGTGGCCACAGAGTGAGCCCTGCTTTGCGTTGCACCCCACGACATTGCACTTGTGGTCACTGGTACGGTGCGGGCCTGAGCAGTAGCCACACACGGGCAATATACTAGGTTCCACTAGTAGGGGACTTTAACGGCGATTTCTCACACGAGACGCCTTTTCCTTCACGTTCTGTCACAAGGCTCCGCAGTGGAGAAAGAAGTTTTAGCAGAACCCTGAAATTCCCAGCTAATATTTAATTGGCATATACTGCACTAGTTGGCGTACGGACCACCATTGCCCTCATAAATCCTAATTCGCAATTCAAAGCACAATTTTCATATCCTTAACTCAATCCCAGACGTTCCATCTCATCACATTCCACATTAAACCCTCTCTACTCAATCTCCATAATAAGATCTTCCGCAAACTCGCCTTTTTCCCGATACACCCTCAAGAATTCCGGAACCTCCCTGAGCTCAACTACCCTAGACGCACAGTTCCTTGCCAAAAGCTGTCTGATACGATCTTTCGGAAGCAATTTTGCTGCGAATGCGGTCGGAATGCCATTCTTCAACGGTCCCAGCTGCAGTTCATCCAGTGTTCTAAACGGGCCGGGCCGGTCCTCGGGCTTTCAGGCGGGCTTTGGAGTGGCCGGGCCGGGCCGGTAATCTCAAACCCCACGAAGGCCAGGCTTTTAAATTAAAAGCCCGCGGGCCGTATGGGCTTTCTAATCGCTTGGGAGATGACATAATTTGTGCGTTGAATGTATGAAATCTTGGGAGAAAGCGGGCATTATGGAGTCAAGTGAGGTCAGGAAGTTGGAGGAGATGGTTTGGGCATTGAAACAACAGCCTGATGTGGTTTGACATAAGGCTAGAAGGTCAGGATCAAGAGGTGTACTTGCTTTGTTTTCTTCTGGGTATTTTATGGACCCCACTACCCCACAGCTTATTTCTTAAGAACCAGGGCTTTACCGGACAAACCATCAGGTCAAAGTATTCTCCTTTAGTGTGTATTTGGTCCCTCTAATTTATAGCATAGCCAGTAATGATATCATGGCTCTATGACTTTTTCAATCTGTAGATACCACCCGTGGATGTGAATCACAAATGAGCACTCGGCCCGCTAAGCCTACAGGCCGGCCAGGCTTAAGCCCGAAAAGCCCGCGCTAAGGGCGGCCGGCCGGGCTTTATATAAAGCCTTCGGGCCGGGCCTCAAGATGTCAGGCCCGGCCCGGCCCGGCCCGTTTTGAACACTGAGTTCATCATCCGCCACCTCGCCATCCCGACTACCTTCCGTAGCTTTTCCCTTTTCCTTTTTCTTCACTCCTCCAGATAATCTTCCGTAGATATCCGGATGCCGCATCAAAGTATGTGAATAAATCGTATCAATCAGTTGCACTAGACACATTGCATCCATAGTCGATACGTCCTTCGACTTCCACTTCTTTGACTTCGCATCATACGACGTCGTAACCTCCGTACTGTACGAATGCTCAAGTGTATTCACCATATACCTCAACGCAACATCCTTCAAATCCGGCATCATAAGTCTCTCCGCAAGCACATACACCTCCCCATGAACCTGTGCTTTCCAGGGGTCTGTCAGGTACTCCGGTAGCGCGTATGTATCTCCGTAGATGAACTCGACGAATATGTTGAAGACTTGCTCGGTATCGACGGCTGTGTCGAGGTGGGTGGAGTTTATGGAGGAATCGGCGGCGGCAGTGAATGAGCATAAGACTGGAAATAGGGACATTGCCGGATTAGGAGGTCGCGGTGGAGGTTGTAGGTCGTTTTTTCGAGGCCGACATAGATGGTGAAGTGAGTGGCTTTGAATTGGCTGCGGGGGGTGTTAAGGATACGAATGGTATTGGAGCGGTGTTGAGTACGCACCTAGCAAACCTCGAGGAGAGTTCTTCCGAGCCGCTAGTTTTGGGTTCGGACATCGTTTCTGACGAAGAAAAGACTCGTTTGCACAGTGATTCAAAACAAAATGTGAAGAAGCATGAAGGAATTTGATGGGCTTGTGATAAAACCATGTAATTCATTTTGGCGGGGACCACCTAACTATCATATGTCAAGGTCTTCACACCTCAGGTAGCACAAATATCCAATGAGCGGGGGTCTGGTATAGACTACAGAGGCACAATGGTTGACAGTGACAACCCACCACTACACCCAGCAGCTATTTACACCGCAATTACCACGGAAAGCATACGTAACAACACTGGCAGGGTAAGTAGTTCGACCCATATCAATGATTCCAGCAGTCCGGCGGTGGACCAGTCCGGACTGGACCGATCCCGGACTGAGCCCTACCCCAGACTGGACTAGTCCTGCAAAAAGTCATGTCATGGTCCAGTCCAGACCGGTTGAGACTGGACTGATCCCGGTCTAGACTGGACCGAGCCCTACCCCAGACCGGGTCCGTCCGGACTGGTGGAATCATTGACCCATATTGCCGATCCCATCTCCGCACAGTGACTAGTAGCCTAGTCGCAATGACTACCTACCTTGATTCCTCTTCCTACCGGCCGGTTACTGGAGAGCTGCTTTATAGGTTTGATCAGTCTTTACAACAGCCAGTAGCAAATGTTCTAGTCAGTTCACGGAGGATGTCAGTCCGCGGAGTGACCAGTCAACCCGCGGAGTAACTAGGCTCCGTGAACTAACCGGTCAGTTCATGGAGTCTACCATAACTCCGTGAACTAACCAGTCACTTCACGGAGCCATGGCGGCACTGACAAAAATGACAAAAGCTCGGTCTAATTAAGTCTGCGAGTATTTGTCCAATCACCAAGAGATGTATATATGTAATATGCAAAATACATTGGTCTTTCAATCCCCAGTCTTTGATTTATGATATCTTTAAAATTGATAGAGCAGCTTTAAAAACACACCCAAAAAACGCCGAAAATTGACGTTTTTCCACAACCATTCTATCAATATTAGAGATATGGTAAATTAGAGACCAGGAATTAAAAGAGCGATGAATTATGCATATTTCATGCATACATAACTTTGCGATCAGAGTAACTGTTAATTTTGGTTGAGCATCAATAGCACTGGTCAGTTCATGGATCCGTGAACTGACTAGTCACTGTACGGACTGACATTCTCCGTGAACTGACTAGAACAGCAAACAATTTTACAGCTTCGGACCGGAAGTTATAGTAGGTGTAGCCGTTTGCTCACTGACTTGTAATCTCAGAAACGGACGCACATGTAGCGTTCATTACCCCGGCCGACATTGTTGGTGGGTCCTGAGACTATGGTTGGGAACTGAAGCCGCGCGTCCCTTGTTTTAGTTGAGTTCATATCTTACGTTTTTTCATATGAGGCTTTTGTTTAAATTATGGGAGAAGGATAGGTGAATATTTTGAGACAATCTGATGGGATACGAAGCCTGGGTCCAGAGGGGAGCAGGTGCGCTAAGGAGTATACTATGCATATATGTTTTGTTCCAGTGTATATTGTTTATTCTGGTTTCTTCTATTGTTTTTGGTTATGTGATTGCAATTCGAACTATTAAGGGTGTCGGGATCGGTGGGTGACTCAGGCAGTAACTAGGTGACTTGTTGCGATTGATTTCTCTACTTTGTCTTGGGGATTAAATCTGGCCTACAATACCTGGAGGGATGAGTGAAGGCAGAGTTATGACATTTCAAGCGAGTCCCTAGCCGCAGTGTCCATGGGTTCATAGTCCCAACTTCACACTGCAAAGGTAATGAGCAGAATCCTAGGGGTATGTTCGGAAATTTGGCGGAACATCACCGGTAGTTACGGATCTGGTAGAGCTAAATCAAGAGAAAACCTGGACGTTGATAATACCTATCTACACCGACAGTAATTGCTTGTGATGTCAACTCGTTCTTCCTTCTCCCACATAGCAATCACAAATCAACTCCACTTCCATCCTCATAACCCAATAACAAAGCTCCACCCCAATCACAATGCTAATCCGACCACGGATCATATCCAGTATTCGGATGCGGCCACCCCAGATCCTCCGCAATATCCGACCACAGCACCACCTCATCCTCAGAGTATTCCTCCGCTCTCTCCCTCTGCCTCGGTTCCTTCCTCTCCCTCCCCACCTTCTCCCTCTCCGCCTGCTTCTTTTTCTCCAACCTCTCAATTTCCCTCTGCACCTTCAACGCCAGCTCCCTCGCTCTCGCCTCCTCCGCCCATCCCTGCAACTTCCCCGGCTCCCGCGTACACCACAACACCACCTCCCTCGTCGCCATGACATCCTCTAAGCAATCATGTCCCCTCATCCCATTAGTCTGCACATCAACCCCAAGCAGTTCCTCACACAGGCCCTTAAGCCCCCACTGCCTCCCCCCAGAATTCACCGCATTCCTAGCCAAAATCGCCGAATCCACAACATTGGCATGAATAACCCTCAACACATCCAAATCATTCTGCAACGAGTGCCCAATCAGCACCGTATCCGCATCGACATACTTCCACAACTCCTCCCGCGCCTCCCTCCACCCCGCCAACGCCTCCCCACGCGCGATCGCATCCGCCATAGTCTGTTGCGTCACCCCACTAACCCGCGTGCGCCAGTCGACGACGCGCGAGGTCGGCCGCACGAGTTTGTTGATGATGGTCTCGCCCGTGAGGTAGTCCGCCGCGCACAACAGCACAACCTGCCCCACGTTGCCGACTACGCCGGCCATTTCGCAGTCGAGGGTGACGGCGGGATGTTTCCGCGGGTGGGAGCGCGCGGGGGTGGAAGCGTATTCTTGGAACTTTGTGACTAGCCACCTGTCTGGGGGGAGGTAGTCGTGTTCGGGGCGGGAGGTACAGCCACCGCAGCCCGTCTCGCCGCAGCATGTGTACGCGCGGTCTTTGTCGATCCTGTACTACACACTAGTCAGGGCCCGTCGGGGATGTATAACCACAGGCTACTCACCGGTTTTCGCTCGCCGGGATGGTAGGTGCACTCGGTTATGGCGCGGGTTTGCATCTTCTTTTGTGTGGCTGCGACTGTTAGCTGGTTTTTGGACGCGGGGGTTCACGTACCTCCGCAGTGCTTGCATTTACGGAGCGCGTCGAGGTCGGCGGGGCCATAGGGTTGGAGGAGGAACTGGTGTTTTGTGAGGTCGTCGGGGGTGTGGCAGTGTGCGGTGAGGGCGGCGAGGGCGGCCGGTTGTTGTGAGGCAGGGATTACGGACCAGCGGTTGCCGGGCTGGGTGGGTGGCGGTGTAGGTTTGGCTTGTGCGGCTGCATACTGCTTTGCCGCTTTTTTGTGCACCTTTGAGTTTGCGATGTGGGACTGCAGGCCAGCCTCGCTGCGGAATTCGCGGTCGCAGATGTCGCAGTGGATCGGTTCGAAGGAGGCAGGGTTGTGGAAGAGGGGTTGTGGGGTGGGCCCGGGGCGAGGGTGGCGGAGTGCTAGGTGGTTGTACAGGGCTGATTTGGTTGGGAGTTTGTCGCCGCAGTGGCGGCAGAACCAGGCTGAGATCGAGGACATGGTGGTGTGGAAGGTTGTGTGGGTTTCGTGGCTTCGAAGGCATCTTAAAGGGTGTTGCTGCTGGTGACCGGCGAGTAGATCAGGAAGTTCGGGTATGCGCTTCCATGCTCCAGTGTGGCACGTCCGCCTCCTGCAGGTATGACTCCGCCCATATGCGGTCATAGCTTGTTGGTTGGTTGTGGACGAATCCGGTGCCCGAGTATGCATTGTGCTAATTTATAGCGCACTCGAAAGGGCATTGCGCATGGCATCAGACGATTCCCGGCTAGGCACCCATGCATGCAGTATGTTCCAGTCAGTTCACGGAGAATGTCAGTGCGCGGTTAATCGCCGGAAAGTGCGAAACCTTATCCCCATGTGTTCCAATGGTGCAGATCAAGTCGCACACCATGTCGGCTCCTTCCGAACTTCTCGGGACAAACAGTCGGACAAGCCGTTATTCGCGCCGTCATCTCAATATCATTGCCGAGAGATACCTAAAACCCAGTCAAACATTCAACATTTCGTGGATAGCCGCCAAGCCATGCAGGGCTGCGCGTGTGGAGCGTCTTTCTGCCACACCACTTAGCGATCAAAGAATTCAACATTGTCATCATCCTTAAATTCCGAAAGGTTTATCTGAAACCCCAAATAACCCTCGCGAACTAAGCTGGCCTTCGCACCAAAAAACCATACCAACCACCCCCTCCCACCCCCTCCATTGCTCCCCGTTTAAACAATCCTCACCTCCGTCTCATACCTTTTATTAAAGAGCACGTCCATCTGCAAGCCAACCCACAGCTCCCTCTCATTCCTCATGAAGAACTTCACCTGGCCCTTTGCCGCAATCACATTCACGCCGACTACCATCCCATCATTCGGACTTCCGTAGAACTCCCCAAGATCTATCACCCTACGTTTACCACCACTCCGACCTCGTGTTTATCAAAGTTTACGCAGCCTTCGACCTGCCGCGGGTGTTAGACGGAAGCGTGGGCTGGAGACATGGAGAGCCGTACAACACCGGGACCGAATCCCCAGAAGAATTTTTGACGTACGCCCTGGACCGTCGTCTCGGGGGCTCATGGCGTGTAATATCGTGTACGAGATGAGGCGGTGCGATAATGCCACCGATTTGCCTTGCAGAAGTGTGCAATCGTCTGCCAGTGGTCTCCCGTGATATCGTTGCGGCCACCACCGAGAAACATCCTCAGAACCAACAGAATGAGTAGCAAATGGAGGGTCTGGAATCCGATAACAAGGTAAATTCATGCATTCAAATAGGTTCGACAAAGGTTCCGAAACACTTCGCCATTCCGTTGTCTGACACATCCGCAAACTGTAGGAGGTCGTAGTGACTCAGACCTGTGAACAATGTCAAGAGTGCTTGAATCGCCCTGGATGCCCGTTTGGGCTTAGGTAGGGTTGAATAAATTGATGACAACACATGATGAAACGGGGGTTGCTGTAGAAATGCAGACAACTTGTAGCAAAACGGGTAGTATGCCAGAGGATGGATGAGGATTGATCATCAAGGTATTGACGAGGACGACATTGAATTCGATGATGTTATAGATTTCCCTTCAGAGGGAATCATTGCCGCATACACCGAGCTGTTTCCTTATTTGCTAAGTGTTGTACGTGGTGGTGCTTATAATAGATAATTCGGGTCCACAGTAAACCCATTTTGCCGAGTTATGATCGTGCCATATCCTCATAGATGGGTACCGTTTACGCGCATAGTGGCCCTTACTAAGGAATCGGTCACATTATCAATTATGGTGGTCGACTCAGACCCATCATAGAAAATTTCATTGTGTTCGGAGATGAAATTCGTACCCCGGTTCACTTTATTTACATCCACTACCAGAGATCAAAGTAGGATGTCCGAAATGAAACTGAACTAGAATGAAAAAAAGCGTGATAGTGCAGCGAAATTCAGCCATCAGTGCGACATTAAGAGTGCGCTGGGTGCATTAGGTAGAGTTATCCGGATGTTTCGTTTCGAAACGGGTACGCTCTGACGTCATTCCCTATATTAAGGGCACATAATGTAGTTAGTGGCGACTACGGAGGGGTCACTATTCTTCCCAACCAGCAATAAAGCAATTAAAACCCGTTATGCTAGAATTCCATCCTCTCTCCCCCCCAATTGATCTGACGGGGGTTTTAAAATGTAGATATTGTGTTGAGAGCAATTATGTATCAAAAGAGAGATTGAATTGTCTAACGTACAAAATCTGAGAGAAGGAAAATCAAGAGCTTTATATACTCAAAGAAAACCGTGAAATCCTGAACCTCGGCTGAAGGACATACATTACAAATCACCAGTGGCTGTGCAGGTGGCGAGTGACTCATCATGTATGAGTCTACTCGGCGACATAGCAATCACTCTCCACTCCATTCTAGCAGCGTCGCTAGCCATCTAGAAACTCGTAGGCCTCTCGGGCTAAACCTTTAGTCAACATATTGATTGAAAATTGATGACTAGAGAAAACTTCTTTAGATGCGGAGGTTCAGATCGTGCGAGTAAACCAACTCCTCAATACTCGGCGACAAACAAAGAATCCGAGAGTTGATAAAGTACGCATGCTATTATTGGATATCATGGACGGCCAACTAGCTTTTCCTAATGGGAGAAATGCTTGAATGACTGTACCGGTATTGGACAATGCGCCCCCGTCTGCATCCTGAAAGATTATAAATTTATCGGCAAGGTATTCGACAAATATTGGGTATGCTACAGGATTTTGAATGTATGGATCGGTCACTGGGTATTCAGGTTTGGTTATTTGTAGAACACGTGCGGGTTGTGTGGCATCCGGCACATTGATACACTCTCGCTTCCTGCACACTCAATACTTTCTGAGTGAATCTAAAGCTAGCTGCGATTCCAAAGCGTGGGCTTTCCATAAACCTAATGTTTTCCAGGCCAGACATGCTCGGTGTTTCAAGAAATCCTCCTCTAGGACGGGATCAAGTAGCACTTTTAAACGTTGGACTCTTCCAGTCGCTCGTTCCTAAAGAATACATTGGCTGGTCCCACTCTGGAATGTCCTTGAGCGCCTAGGCGCCTGTCCATTCCTGTGTATATACTCTGTCAATTACTTAATGCATACCCAATTCTACTAAGTGCCTACATATAGACATGTTAAGCATACTTACTATCTATAGAGCCCGAAATGACATTAACACTTACGAGTCGAGTGCATTTGGAAGCGCACTTGGGACCGGTGGAGCCGAAGATGACTTGCACATTTCCGAGTGAAGTGGACTTACAAGTGTGCTTGGGATCGGTGGAGTCGAAACGGCAGGCATTTATAGTCCGAGTGCACTACATGTGCGCTCGGATTGATGGGCATGTGCACTCTATACTACCCCGCATTGGGACTAGCTATGTGGGTGTGATTTCTCCCTTGGGGAATAAAGCCAGCCGCGTCGAGCTTGCGAGCATGTGGCTAGACAAACTGGGAACGAGAGAAGGGTGCTGACCCATTCAGCACTATCTAAGTGACTGGTGCATCCATCTAGTTAATCTGAACAAGTTAACTTTCATGATGTTCCCCGGTATGAAGAGCTTCTATATACTAGACCTAATTCTCCTAACACATGCTAACATGCCCGCGATATCACTAAGTGTGCACAATCATCTATACTCATACGGCCGACTCTTTGGTCCGGTGGTCTTTCTTTTTGGTTCTTCTCTTTTCTTATGTTCTTGTCAATCTTTTTTTTACTCTTTGCTTTTGCTTTCTTCTGTCAGAGGGGACGACGGGTAGTAGTTGCGGAGCTTCGCCATCTAGCCGGCTTGCCCGGAGGCGTCGGGGATTAGGGGTCTATTATACTCTAAATAGAGTGAATATAGTATGATTAAAACAAAAACGGCCGACTACCAAGCTCGCCACGTGATGTGGATTTCGTACTGCGCAGTGACTGTGCCACATAACGTGGCGATCATGGTAGTCGGCCGTGTGAGTACATTACACGATACCCTAGCCCTGCTTGCTGAACCCAATCTTACTGTAACTATCCTAAGTCTAACCATCTGTTTCATAACCCCAACGGTCTATAAGGTCAGGATCCAATCCATTTTCATCCATTATACTAGAAAAGTCGCCAGATTCGGCAAAGAAGTTATGATATTTGCCTTACGCAAACACTTTAGGGCTACCTTTGATTAATTTGTATTGCGGTGGAGTCTTTTTTAAAGTTACTGTTGTGGTTCTTGCTAATGTTGGCTGAGTTCGGTACTCCCTTTCCTTTCTTTTATTTGGTTCTCTGAGTGACTGCAAGTGATCAGTTGGCTTGCAGGCCCTGTAACTCTATCTGTCGATGACTGCACCCGTATTGGTGTCTTGCATGTGTCAACCCTCTCAGGCACTCAACCTTTACCTCTCCGTTTTACACCTTTACGGAACTTCTTCGTCGAACTAGCTCGTAGTCGGTGAGCGGTGTGAGTACTTTGGGTGAGTTTAATACTGCGCAGTAGATAATGACATCGTGATTACAGAAACAAAAAATCTCCTATTGTTGGAATCGAGATCGGATGACATACCAATGGCGGGAGGAGCGCCCTCGATAACAAGAAAGAACAGTTCTACCCACCGATAGTTACATCACTTATGCTTCGCCCGAGACGTGAGGATAATATTTAGGAGCTGGTTGGTAAATGGCTAGGGTTGGTGTTGTACGAAAGATTTTTGTTAAATATAAATCATCCGGGCATGGTTAGAGACTTAAAAACAGTGGAGCATTCCGATTTAGAGGTTGCCAGACTTCTGTAATGTACTTGGCACGCACATAGGGATAGGGTTGATCCTTTGTGGATGAAGAGCACCACTTACCCTCGTTCCCAGCACATAACTATACTCGTCGATATCAAAAGTGCCAGATTGATTAGATTGCTCATCATAAAAGTAAAATGAGTCCGTGAAGAATTTCCATATCTGACATTGTTGTAACGAAATACAATTGGCGCTGCAAGGGTATGTCTCAGGTTGTTACCTGAATTGAGGTGCCCGGAAACTTTTGCTATCGACTAGTATACAGGCTCTTTTGTGCTGTTCAATTTGAACCGCTTCACATTCTCTACTAGTAGGGTCACCAGTTCAACTCACAAACTTCGAGGTCGCTACCATAGTCGTTCGGCCCCTCTGCCGCACAACTTTTTTGCGACTTTTCTGACTACCAAAGCCTGCATATAAGCTGCAGACCACTAAATATACAAAATCTTCGCTGGTCGGAAGAATTGCAAGAAATTTGTCCGGCAATGGGGCCGAACGATTCTACTCTCTTCCATTTGGCCGACACCTTCTAAAGCTTACTTTTCTGGCTTTCACTGGCTCCATATCGGCCGATAGGTTGTGGGCTGGACATTCACATCGGAGTCAACTGCGCCAGTAATCCAAAGTACGACCTCCAAACAGAGCAACCACGTTCACCTTGCATCGTTCGATTGCGGCCCCGTGTTGGCAATGGCTTTGTAGACTAATGACTGGCATATATGGAAAGGGCTCCCTCATGTACCAATAGGAACATATCTTCATCCCAACTACGACCAAGATATCCCATTCCTTCCCTCGCAATTGGTCCATACCATTGCCGCTGCACCACCATTACACCGTGTGTTCTACGTGTGTTCTAGTCAGTTCACGGAGAATGTCAGCCCGCGGAGTATTCGGTCAATTCTAAATGAACCAGTCAGATCACGGATCCGTGAACTGACCAGTGCTAATTATGCTCAACCAAAATTAACAATTACTCCGATCGCAAAGTTATGTATACATGAAATATGCACAATTCATCGCTCTTTCAACTCCTGGTCTCCAATTTACTATATCTCTAATATTGATAGAATGATTGTGGAAAAACATAGATTTTCTGCGATTTTTGAGTATATTTTTAAAGCTGCTCTATCAATTTTAGAGGTATCGTAAATCAAAGACCGGGAATTGAAAGAGCGATGTATTATGCATGTTACATATATACATCTCTTGGTGGTTGGACAAATATTTGCAGACTTAATTAGACAGTGCTTTTGTCATTTTTGTCAGTGCCGCCATGGCTCCATGAAGTGACTGGTCAGTCCACGGAGTTGTGGTAGACTCCATGAAGTGACCGGTCATTTCATGGAGCCCAGTTACTCCATGGGTTGACCGGTCACTCCGCGGACTGACATCCTCCGTGAACTGAATAGAACAAAGAGCACCACTTACCCTCGTCCCCAGCACATTTACTCGTCGATATCAAAAGTGCCGGATTGATTAGATTGATCATCATAAACGTAAAATTGGTCCGTGAAGAATTTCCATATCTGACCTTGTTGTAACGAAATACAATTGGCGGTGCTAGGGTGTGTGTTAGAATTGTAGATGATTGTTATCATTCATAGGCGCTTTCTATCTACGCCTTTATACATGTACATGAAGCTACTCCTTTGTGCGCATGTGCGTGCACCCATTCTAATGGCTTATGCTTATGATCTATTTTCAGCTTGTATGCCTTATGCAATTCAGCTCCTCCTGATCTCTCATCTCATCGTGATCCTCCAATCTACTAATACGAGATTACGGTCATCTCTATTTTTAACAGTGTGTCCCAGGTTGTTGTTGAACCGACCCAATTGATGCTCGTCTAGGTGCGTACGAAGGAGAGTGGAGACGTTTGGAGAAGGTGACACTCGCACTGAAAAGATTAACTCTGTGTCTACGTGGCTTGGAGTGCGAAGCCTAAAGTCTTCGCGCCAAGCACTGAATTAAGATACAAAAGGCATGACACGTCATGCAAGAAGTGATACGTACTTATAATCGCCTCAACACTCCTCCAGGACGGTTATCACGTCCGCCTAATCAAGAAGAAGAATATGAACCAATCAAACATTAAGGAGAGATTGTCGAACATAAAACGATGCCCAAAAACAAAGAGAATTCGTCTGAATCTCCTCCGAACCAGATCCAATTCCGATCATTCCCATCGACATGCACTGCTTCAAAAATGAGGGCTTTGGGAGTGCCTTCGTCAACATATCCGCAATCATTTCGTCAGAAGGGATGTACTCCATCTCAACTTCTCCATCCCGAACCATATCTGCAGCCAAGTGATACTTCGTGGCAATGTGAACGACTGCCGTGCCTCGATAAATTCGGCCTTTGATGCTAGCCAGCATTCATTGGGAATCTGTGGGAATTTTCGGCTTGCAATCAATTCCGAGTTCGTCCATGAGGTGGATGATTTGTGTGAGCCGCATGCAACCGACTCCGAAAGCATAATACTCGGCATCGGTGGTGGATTGGGCAGTCGATTTCTGCTTCCGAGACCTCCAGTCAACCGCTCCTCCGAAAGTGACAACTAATCCGGATGTTGGTTTATAATCGTCAGGGTCTCCAGCATAGTCTGAATCGACATAGCACACGATTCCGATGTTGTCGCTTTCTCCTCCGATCCGGAGCTTCCAATGCTTGGTGCCGTTCAAATACCGAAATACTCGCTTCACAGCTACCATATGCTCCTTGCTGGGGTCGTGGCTGTATCGGCTGAGAACACCTATTGCATATGCGATATCGGGCCGAGTGGCAGTCATCGCATACATAAGACTCCCGATCATCGATTGGTAGAGATTCCAATCACAGGATTCTTCGTCTGGTGTGCGCTTGTGAAGCTTTGTCGTGATTGGTGTTGCGACTGGTTTTGCCTTATCCATACCGAACTTTTCCAAAATCATCTTGATGTAAGTGTGCTGGTGGATATCGATTGTGCGGAGATCGCGATCGCGATCGATATTCATGCCGAGATAGAAGGAAACAGAGCCGAGGTCATGCATTTGGAATCTAGCTTGCATCTGCTTCTTGATGTCGACAATCAGGTCGGTGGTGGCAATGATGAGCAGATCGTCAACATATAAAACAATCGCTACAATAACCGTGCCTTCATCTTTCTTATCGCGAAGTATAAAGAGACCTTCATCGACTCTCGAAGCCTTGAAACCGATGGAAATAAAATCTGGAAATGTGCCGAACCAAACGTGAGATGACTGTTTCAAGCCATACAATGACTTCTGAAGTCGCAGAACCAATTTTTTAGTCGATCGTTCGGTGTTCGATAGGCGAAAGTATCCTTGTGGTGGGTGCATATAGATCTCCTCCTCGAGGTCGACGCCCAAGAAAGCCGTGCAGACGTCCATTTGATGAATATCAAGATCGTACTTGTCAGCGATGGCAAGTGCAAGTCGTACATGCCCGAGTCTCGCATTGGGTGCATAAATCGCCTGGTAATCGATGCCTTCGACTTGGTGATTTCCTCCGCAGACGAGTCTAGCCTTGAATCGCTGAACATTTCCGGCGCCATCGCGCTTGACTTTATAGACACAGTGACTTGGAATCGCTTTTCGACCTTCCGGAAGCTCCATAAGATCTCCAAAAACCTCGTGCTGGTTGATTGCGCTCAATTCCTCCCGCATGGCCTTATCCCATTCGTCAGAGTGCGGAGACTCGATTGCTGCTTTGTATGATTTTGGATCGTTGATGCCATCAGTAGTTGGAGGGTCGGCAATGCAAGCCGCGGCAAATATGAGAATGAAAGAATCGTCGTATTCTTCATCATCGAGGGCGAGCTGTGAGGACTCTTGCAATCGAATGCAACTACTGCGCGTTCAGCGAGTGCCCGCAGGTGGTTCCCATGAATCTCCGAGAGTACTGTCGTGATCGAGTCCTGCCAGCTCCCGAGTTAAAGTCGACTTTGTTGATCTGTCAACCGGCGGGGATGGATTTTCATCATCTTCCTTGTGGCCATTGTCCTCAGTTATATTTCTCGAAGTCTGATGGGAAATGTGACGTCCGGAACTAGCCTCTTCAGCCTGCCGATTAATGGGTGCAGTCGATGCAACTGGCTGAGGTGTGTCAACTTGCTTTGGCTGTGGCTCCTCCGTGTTGAGGCGATTATTAAGTACGGGTATCACTTCTTGCATGACGTGTCATGCCTTTTGTATTTAGTGCATGCTTGGCACGATGATATTAGGCTTCGTACTCGAAGCCTTGCACACAATCAAGTAATCCATTCAACACAAGTGTCACCTTCCTCAAACGTTTCCTCTCTCCTTCATAAACGCCTAGACGAGCTTTATTTGGGTCGGTTCAACACCCCGAAGGCAATTCGTGTCGGTAGAAATCCTCATTTAGAATCGCTTCGTCCGCAGCATTCGGTGCCGTGTATCGCCTGTCTTCTCTGAAAATGACATCTCTCGAACGATGTAGCACCTTTGTGTTGGCGCAAGTTGACTAACGTCACTGCTCTGGGTTTAGCCCGGAGGCTCTCGACGTCATTCGGAGGTGTGGCCGGAGCCTTCTCGGGCATCGAGCCGAGAGCACCGGCCATCCACCCGGACTTGAGCACGTCATCCGGCTCCGGATGCTCGGTCCCGGATATGACTTAACTCCGGGCCGGCTTCGGGTATGGCGCGTTCCGGGCATGTTTCCCATTCTCTTATATAGAGCTTTCTCTTTCTCTCTCTTTGTACTTTAGACAATTCAGCACATTCGTTCTTTCCCTCTGATTTGCTCTCAACACTTTGCAAGAGGATCGTACACAAGATACTGTTGATTCGATATGGAGTGGCCGACGAAGATGCCCGGTGTCGCGCGATAATCGAGCTTCTTTCGTTTCTCTTTGGGAACATGGACAAAAGCCAAACATCGAAACACTCGGAGATGCTACGGTAGCCAGAAGCGGTGGCCCGAGACGCTGCGGCCAGAGAAATGTGGGCCAGAGAAGCAGTGTCTAGTGAGAAACAGCGGCCCAAAAAGTGGCGGCCTGTGAGACGGTGACCAGAGAAGCGGAGAAACCATCGCGAACATACATTATAAATCGCCAGTGGCTATGCAGATGGCGAGTGACTCATCATGTATGAGTCTACTTGGTGACTTAGCAATCATTAGTATCCACTGTCCAGTGCATTCTAGCAGCTTCGCTAGCATTCTAGAAACTTGTAGGCCTTTCGGGCCAAATCTTTAGTCAACAGAGAAGTGTTAGCAAGGCAAGCTGTGTCTGGAAAAGTCGTAGAGAGAAGCGGTGGCCCGAGAAGCGGAGACAGAGAAGTGGTAGCAAGACAAGCGTTATCTAGAGAAGCGGTAGCGAGAAGCGGTGGTCCAAGAAGCGGCGGCCAGAGAAATGTGGGCCAGAAAAGTAGTGTCTAGCGAGAAACGGCAGTCTGAGAAGCAGTGGCCCAAGAAGTGGCGGCCCAAAAGACGGTGACCAGAGAAGCGGAGATCGAGAAATGGTAACAAGACATGCGGTGTCTGGAGAAGTGGTAGAGAGAAGCGGTGGCCCGAGAAGCGGAGATTGAGAAGTTGTATCAAGACAAGTGGTGTCTAGAGGAGCGGTAGCAAGAAGTGGTGACTAATAAATTGGTGTCTCGGGGAGCCGTAGTGCGAAGCGGTGGCCCAATGTTGAGAGCAAATCAGAGGGAAAGAACAAATGTGCTGAATTGTCTGAAGTACATAGAAGAGAAAAGAGAAAGCTCTATATAAGAGAATGGGCGCCATGCCCGGAACGCGCCATACCCGGAGCCGGCCCGGAGTTAAGTCATATCCGGGGCCGAGCATCCGGAGCCGGATGACGTGCTCAAGTCCGGGTGGTTGACCGTTGCTCTCGGCTCGATGCCCGAGAAGGCTCCGGCCTCACCTCCGAATGACGTCGCGAGCCTCCGGGCTAAACCTCGAGCAGTGACGTCAGTCAACTTGCGCCAACACCCAAGAAACGGTGGCCTGAGAGGCCGTAACCAGGGGAACGTCGGCTAGAGAAGTGGTGTCTAGCGAAATGGTGGCGGGCTGAGGCGGCACGAGAGACAGCGGCCGGCGAAGCGGTGACTAGGGAAGTAGAGATCGGGAAGTGGTAGCAAGACACGCGTTGTGTAGAGAAACGGTAGTGAGAAGCGGTGGCCCGAGAAGCGGCGGCCAGGAAATATGGGCTAGAGCAGGGGTGTCTAGCGAAGTGGTAGCGAGAAACGGTGGTCCGAGAAGCAGGGCCCAAGAAGTGGTCGCCCGAGAGACGGTGACTAGAGAAGCGAAGATCAAGAAGTGGTAGCAAGGCAAGCGGTGTCTGGAGAAGCGGTAGAGAGAAGCGGTGGCCCGAGAAGCGGAGATCGACAAGTGGTAGCAAGACGAGCGGTGTCTAGAGGAGCGGTGGTTAGAGACTCGGTGGCCCGAGAGCAGTGGTCAGAGAAACGCGGAATAGAGAAGCGATAGCAAGACCAGTCGTGTCTAGAGGTGCGGTAGCTAGAAGTGATGGAACATAAGCGGTGTCTAGAGAAGTGGGGGTAGAGAAGCAGTGGTTAGAAAAGCGGCGGCCAGAGAAGCGATAGCTAATGATGCAGTGGCCGGAAAAACGTAGGCTAGAGAAACGGCAGTAGAGACGTCGTAGCGGGGGAGCGGAGATGGGTAAGCGGTAGCAAGACACGCGGTGTCTAGAGGTGCGGTAGCAAGAAGCAGGGCCAGAGAGGCAGTGGTCAGAAGTATAGGGTAGAGAAGCAGCGGCCAGAGGAGGTGTAGTATGAAGTGGTGGCTACCGAAGTGGTAGCTGGAGGTGCGGTAGTGAAAGAAGCGGCGGCGAGAGAAGCAGTGACGGAGAAGCTTTGGCTATAGAAGTGGTGGTAAGAGACGTGGCGGCTTGGGGAGCGGCTTTGTGTGAACGAGATCGCAATAAGCGGTGGTGTGTTGATGCTGAAGGCACTGCTTGCCCAACCTCTGCCACTCCGCTCCTCTTAAATACTCCTCTCCTCGCTCCTGACTTCCTCTCACTCTGGCTCTAACCCGAACTCAAAATTTAGCTCAAGTTCATGCTCGGGCTCTAGCTCAAACTCAAACTCACGGTTTACTTTCGGTCGCCGCTAGCTATCCATTAGGCCCCGCCCACCAATTCGCTCCCACTAGCCCTCAGTCAAGCTGAACCATTATACAGGCACTTTTGTGCTGTTCAATTTGAACCGCTTCACATTCTCGACTAGTAGGGTTACCAGTTCAACTCACAAACTTCGAGGTCGCTACCATAGTCGTTCTGCCCGGAAAGCAAAGAGTGCTGGTGGTACGGACACTCGATGCAGACAGTAGACCACTTGTTCAAGTGGTGCAAAAAGTGGAAGCGACAGCAGGATACTCTGTGGGAGAAGTTGAGGAAGAAGTGTAAGATGAAAGAGAGAGGCAGAGTATCGATGGCGCAAGTTTTTGATACAGAAGCAGAAAAGGCGATGTTGAAGTTTTTGACGGACACTGACGTCGGGAGAGCTACGGAGGCATAGGGAGGGGACGGCCAGGGCATGAGGCGGGTGGGAAAAGAATGTAGTTAGTACGATGAAAAAAGGAGAGGAGGAGAAAGGGAGGGTACGACTTTGCTTCAAGAGACAAGAAGGGACACCTGACGGTCACACTGGAGAAGTACCGGGGAAAGGGTAGATGATGTCATGACCGCAAGCGGCCGAATACAATATGATTCAAACAAAAAAATAGTCGCTCTGCCCGGCGGCCGCACCTCTTTTTTGCGATTTTTCTGCCAAAGCCTGCATATAAGCTGCAGATCGCTAAATATACAAAAACTTCACTGGTCGGAAAAATTGCAAGAAATTTGTCCGGCAATGGGGCCGAACGATTCTACTCTCTTCCATTTGGCCGACACCTTCTAAAGCTTGCTTTTCTGGCTTTCACTGGCTCCATATCGGCCGATAGGTTGTGGGCTGGGCATTCACATCGAAGTCAACTGCGCCCGTAATCCAAAGTACGACCTCCAAACAGAGTAACTACGTGCACCTTGCATGGTTCTATTGTGTCCCGGTGTTGGCAATGTCCTTGTAGACTTATGACTGGCATATATGGAAAGAGCTCCCTCATGTGCCAATAGGAACATATCTTCATCCCAACTACGACCATGGTATCCCATTCCTTCCCTCGCAATTGGTCCATACCTTTGCTGCTGCACTACCATTACATCATGTCTTAGGCCGCCACCTTGTTCAGGTTCGAAATTGCTCCACCTCATTTTCTCTTCTGAGATTGGACTTGGCCGAATATACTTGTCGCATTCGCTGTCGTGTGCTTCCGGAAGCTCATTCGCTCATTTAAAGACGAGTTAAATACTTTTTATTCGTAGGTAACAGGTGGTTTGAACGTAGCCGTTCGCATACTCCTCGCTTGGAAAAAGCAGACACACCTACCGCTCTCAGGTGCAGCCCAAGTACAAACGCTCAACAGAAATATCGGCATTGAAGCCTTGGCATTCCGAGTCTGAGAGAGTGGCTAAGTTTGTGTGAATTGAACTCTCTGAGATGAGATCGCCTGTATACATCTACTCTAGTATGATAGCGGCGTTTCTTCGACGCGCTCCCCTACACAGCACGAATTCCCATGAGACAGATACAGGAAGTTCTAGTCTAGTTATAGGTCTATTTACCTTACTTAGGCAGTAGATAATGGGAGTTATTGGGATTTGATAATTGGTGGAGTGGCACGCCTACCGCTGCGTTGCAACGCAGTTATGATCATTGTTATGCAGTCCCAACAGGTACTCTGCAGACACCTGCGGTGCCTTCATTTTATGCAGTTCAAACAGGTACCTGCAGCTGCCTACATATTATGCAGTCCTGAGAGGAACCAACAATTCTGGACTATATACGTAAATTCGTGGACTTGCCTGACCGGCCAGACAGTGCACAGGTGTATTTCGATCGGGCCGCCTGCGAGCACTGGGAGTAATGCTGACACGCTGGCAGTTCAAAATGTAGGGCTGAATGATATAGTCAACTAGAAGTCTAGAACCTAGGCGATACTAATGTGTTTCTCTAAGAAGGTGCTTTATTTGAGCTAGTGCTGGAGCCTTTTTGGTACTGTGTAGTGCCTTATCAATCTGCCTCGAGGGTCTGCAGGTATTTTGCCTGCATGATGTAATCCAAGCCTACGTGCGCCTTGAAAAAGGAGTAAAAAAGAAAAGAAGGCACAGCGAGGCGGCTGATTCGCCGTTAAAAAAAGTAATATTAAGCAGGGGGGGCCTGGCCTCAAGCAAAGATTTATAACCACCGTTGGCCTCGCTGGATAGGCTTATAATCCTATCGTTATGTTCTATTAATGTTCATTTTAGATTTTATATTTTGAATTTGAGCTAATCCCTCGGGTTGTTTAAATGACTTTTATTTTCCATTAATTTTACTATTTCGCAGAAATCGTTAAAATCATCTTGTTTTGTTCCTTGTAAAGGATACTTTTCAAAAAAATGGTTATTAAATGTCTTCACCGATATACCCCCGATCTTCCTTTATTTTCTTGGATAGCTAATTCCTTAAGGGTATCAGCATCTCATTAATGTAAATCTAATGCGTCCTTTATATAAGATGAAGTTAACGCGGCTTCTAGCAATCACTGCGTGTGCAAATGCTATGTGTTTGTCGATCTGGTCCAAGACAGTTCTGCGCGGTCCGACTGGCCAGTTTTGTTGTACGTGCAGATTGCACGCCACGTCGTCAACAGCAACTTTTATTCGCAAGCGCCTGGATGCTTGAAGCCAGATGACAATTCGACAGAGCTTGCGACCAGACGAATAGACATACTGTATTAGGTCACCTACCTATGCAATCCATACGTACTATATATAAAAGTGGCGAGTTGGACCGGATTAAACAGTAGTAGCTGGGGCACAACCACTCACATAGGTGCAGGAATGAGGCAATGCTGCAAGCTAGCCATTCAGCATGATCCAGCGTACTTTCCTTCCATGAGGCCGAATATTGAGGTGATGTCATGACTTCATGCGTGTTTGCGTACTCGGGTCAGGCTGTGTAACAGCAGGCACTCGATTTCTGGTAATGGATTTTGCTGTAGGAGCACGGTAGTGAATCTGAACCTGAGTCAATGCGCACTAATTGTGATATCGCATAAGGTGTTCTCATATCATAGCAGTTCTCGGTTGTAACTTGCCGAGGAAGGAGCGTTTGATCTTTTCCGGCTTGACCCGAGGCGCGCCTTGCGAGACATGGGTTGCGACATGGGTTGTGGTATGTCGACATGTGTTTGCGATGAGCTGTTTAATGTATAGCCTCATCCGCAGTGTACATTAATACTAATACTTCAATTCAGTAGCCAGCCAACTACTCAATCATTCTCAGATACTCAGTGTTTAAATGTATAAGATCCTTTCCTTCCAACGCGTGCAAGTGTTTCAGTAGAGTAAGTTGCCCCGACTAAAGAAACAAAGATCACACGACTACATCTTACCATTCCGCCGTCATTCCACACCCGATTGTTTGCAACTTGCGCCACCCAGTAATTCACTATGTTTTCAACACTGGTATCGCATTCTAATGGGATGTTTACCCGCTACTCCGCCTCGACGAATCGCAACAACGGTGATCTGCAATGGGACCTGATCGCATTTCTTGCGGTTGTCCAAAAATGCAATGTCGACTTCCTCCCCATAGCTTGGCAGCCTTCTCTCGATATTCTCGGCAAGGGTGGCTCTGCGACAATAAGCCAGTCTACATTCGCCACCGACATGCCCCTTGCATTCAAGCGGTTCCACGAGGGTGGAGATTCAGGCTCCGGAGATTCGGGCATGGACTTTCTACCTTTGATATCAGAGGTACTAATTTTGAGTCAACCCCCTATCCAAGAGCACCCAAATATAGTCAATCTCGAGGGGGTTTGCTGGGAAATCAAGCCCTGGACAGAGAAAGCGATCCCTGTATTGATTTTTGAGAAAGCACCGTGGGATCTACAGCAGTTCATGGGTGTGAGTGAGGGCAAGAATATGTCAATCGATGACCGGCTGAAAATTTGCGCCGATATTGGAAGTGCCATTTTGACTTTGCATGCTTATGGTATATCACCCCAAACAATTCCAAATGATTGTTATCTCATAGGTTGGACGTCTAACACCGAGACAGATGTGATTCACGGAGATATCAAGCCACAAAATGTGCTCGTGTTCAGGGACGCTACTGGAAAGACTATAGTAAAGGTGGCCGACTTCGGATATTCTACTCTTGCTGCGAGCGAAGACCTTGCCCCAAGTGCAACAGCAAGGGTTTTTCTGCCAAAGTCTAGGCCCTGGAATGCTCCCGAGCATCATTTCGGGGAGTTCACAGCTACCGGAGCCAAAATGACAGATGTGTACTCTTTTGGTATGCTGTGCCTTTGGGTTCTGTTTGGAAGCGCGCATACGGAATGCATGTCTGAGGGTATTTCGTTTGACGCATCCACTGAGCCACTCACACGGCTCGAACAACTCAAACATAATGATGAATTGGAAGCTATTGCCAATCAACTCATTGACTCAATGCCACTGGCAAACTTTAGTGTTGCACATAGGACTCGCCTGAAAGATTTCTTCAGCTTGACTGTTCGTCTTAACCATGAAAACCGGTCATCAGATATGCGGAAATTAGTATATCTGCTTAGCCAGGAACGGTGAATTCCAACAAACATAATGTCAAATGTAGGGCATTCGCTAATATGTTTAGAGTCGAATTTCAACCTATTGCCTTAACACCGTTTCGGACAAACATGAACGCCCCAATACATGGGGATTTTCGGGTAAGTATCAATAATCCATCCTCGTATTCCTACAAACACTTGATTGAAACTAGTTCTAGATTGCCGAAAATCTTGAAGACTTCATGGCAGCAGACTATCGTGTACGAATACAAATTAAACAGAGCCTCGAAAATAGCTACTCCAAGAATCGAGATCAACCTTTCGCTGTCAATATCGCATTCCAGGTTGCCTTTTGTTATCTGATCGGATTTGGAGTGAAATCAAATGACATTCAATGTCGTATATGGCTTGAAAGTAGCATGAGAAAACCCGACCAACTGAAGATCGAAAAAGAAGCGGTACAGCCTGCGAGATGGAAAAATAAGAGAATGCGCGAGCTCAATGGAATTGTGCATGTCGACCTTAATCACGAATATAGAGTATCTGGATTCAACAAACTAGAGGAAGCCTGCAAAGAGTACGAAAGAGAAGTGAGTGATATGTCAAGAGAATTTGGAGAACTCCATTTCATACCATTGACCAGTATGAATAACCTCGCATCGACATTTTGGAACCAGGGGCGATCGAAGGAGGCCGAGGAGCTAGAGGTGCAGGTCATGGAGACGCTCAAGAGGGTACTCGGCCAAGAGCATCCAGATACCTTGACCAGCATGAATAACCTCGCATTGACATTTTGGAACCAGGGGCGATCGAAGGAGGCCGAGGAGCTAGAGGTGCAGGTCATGGAGACGAGAAAGAGGCTACTCGGCCAAGAGCATCCAGATACCTTGACCAGCATGAATAACCTCGCATCGACATACAGGAACCAGGGGCGATCAAGGAGGCCGAGGAGCTAGAGGTGCAGGTCATGAAGACGAGAAAGAGGCTACTCGGCCAAGAGCATCCTCTACCTTGACCAGCATGAATAACCTCGCATCGACATACAGGAACCAGGGGCGATCGAAGGAGGTCGAGGAGCTAGAGGTGCAGGTCATGGAGACGCTCAAGAGGGTACTCGGCCAAGAGCATCCAGATACCTTGACCAGCATGAATAACCTCGCATCGACATTTTGGAACCAGGGGCGATCGAAGGAGGCCGAGGAGCTAGAGGTGCAGGTCATGGAGACGAGAAAGAGGGTACTCGGCCAAGAGCATCCAGATACCTTGACCAGCATGAATAACCTCGCATCGACATACAGGAACCAGGGGCGATCGAAGGAGGCCGAGGAGCTAGAGGTGCAGGTCATGGAGACGAGAAAGAGGGTACTCGGCCAAGAGCATCCAGATACCTTGACCAGCATGAATAACCTCGCATCGACATTTTGGAACCAGAGGCGATCGAAGGAGGCCGAGGAGCTATTAGTGCAGGTCATGGAGACGAGAAAGAGGCTACTCGGCCAAGAGCATCCAGATACCTTGACCAGCATGAATAACCTCGCATCGACATTTTGGAACCAGGGGCGATCGAAGGAGGCCGAGGAGCTATTAGTGCAGGTCATGGAGACGCTCAAGAGGGTACTCGGCCAAGAGCATCCCTCTACCTTGACCAGCATGAATAACCTCGCATCGACATACAGGAACCAGGGGCGATTGAAGGAGGCCGAGGAGCTAGAGGTGCAGGTCATGGAGACGAGAAAGAGGCTACTCGGCCAAGAGCATCCAGATACCTTGACCAGCATGAATAACCTCGCATCGACATACATGAGGCAAGGGCGGTGGAAACAAGCTGAAGAACTACAAATTGAAGCGGTCAATAGGCTTGTGACGACATTGGGCGACGATCATCCCACCACAGTACAGGCTATCGCGAACTTAGCTACACTTCGTGAGGAACGCACGACAACACAGCATATTTTGAGTCCGAATGAACCGATGGAGGTCCTTCAAGATATTCTATTGCAGTTTGTGGCTTCCTGGTCTTTAGATGAGGGCAACGCTGACCGAGAAAGGTTACAACGCATATTTAAGATGTTGCACAAAGATGCTACCGAGGACGACGATTCAATGACAGATGAGGAAAGGCTCCAATTTGCACTTGCTGTATCCCGGGAGGTAGACGACAATAATGATACGGACAAAGGCAGGCTTCGACGCGCACTAGCTATGTCGATTGAAGTGGATGAGGACAATGAAACAAACGAAGAGCGGCTTCAACGCGCACTAGCTATGTCGATTGAAGTGGATGAGGACAATGAAACAAACGAAGAACGGCTTCAACGTGCACTAGCTATGTCGATGGAAGATAAGAATGACATCGATGAAATTGGTTGCTTCAAATCTACGCCAATCGAAGCAGATGAGGATGGTGAGTCAAATGAAGAGCGGCTCCAACTTGCACTAGCTATGTCGATGGAAGATAAAAATGACAACGATGAAATTGGTCGCTTCAAATCTACGCCAATCGAAGCGGATGAGGATGATGAGTCAAATGAAGAGCGGCTGCAACTTGCACTTGCTATGTCCCTGGCGGTGGACGACAACAATGATACGAACGAAGAAAGGCTTCGACGTGTATTAGCTATGACAATCGAAGTGGATGAGCACAATGAGACAAATGAAGAACGGCTCCAACGCGCACTAGCTATATCGATGGAGGGTGAGAATGGCAACAATGAAATTGGTTCCTTGAAAAGAGAATATTCGCCTGATATAAATAGTAGGCTGACTCTGGTTGCAGACGGCTTTATTGATACGTAACTAACGTGTGTCGCTAGATTGCGAGCCGCCCGCAGCGAAGCGGTTAAAGGGCAAGGAAATACAACGGCATGAGTACTGAGAGGGCCGGAGGAGTGCGATGGCGTGCTGGGAAACGACATTGGGGAATGGCGTTGTGTGGTTAGATAGGCTTGAGTAGGAAACATAACTAGCGAGAAAACAACAGAACAGGGATATAGTTCAAGGATATGCAGACATATTGTGGAGATTGATGTAGAACATAGGTGGTGTGCGGTTCAATTTAGACAAAACTCGTGTAGTTAGCATTGAGAGTTCATGCTGAAGAAACTAAAGAACCTAAATTGCAATCTAGACAACTGGCTGCGAAAAACGTATAGTGAACGTGTTCGTCTAGCTCATCATAGCAGCCCATCAGTGGAGTGTTCAGCAACCATCATCTGTACCCAAGCCGGATTCTATTAATCAGATTATGATTGTCCGCGGCTCATGATATTGATTCATTCGATTCGTACGGATCAGTTTAGTATTCGATCTGGTTGGTCGTCCCGCTCACCACGTGCTTATAACCAAGGCTGTTAAGTAACGCTTGAGCTAGATTGAAGAATTGCACGGGAAAATGCTGCAAGCAACCAAATCTCTATGGCAACGGGCAAAATGTTTTCCCGTGAGTTTTGGTCGCTCCGCATTTTACTAGTTGAGTTCGGTTGACTAGGCACGTAGGTTTCTGCCATGTCGCCCTGTCAGATACTTAACACCACAGCACTACATCATTGCATCGCCCCATCTACACCAAGCAACTCTCAAGCAGTGTTCGCAACCGTCCCGTCCGTCCGGGATTGGTCAGGACGGGGACGGACAGCAAGAATCCGTCCGTCCGAGAGCAGGACGGAGACGGCGCCGTCTTTTTGAGGCTGGACGGAGACGGACGGAAAGGACGGCCGTCGACGGAGAAGTCTTAGCGCACATAACAAAAATTATAAGAAAATCATTTCAATTACTATTCTGACCGTGATACAAGATCTGTGAGCATCTGCTCCATCCATACTATTTCTGACTCTGTTTCTCCAAAGATTACACCCTCTGCACCAAGGATTTCATACATTCCGGAGCCTGTATAACATTATCGGGCTTGATTGGGTTTAGTCTAAAGAATACAGTGTGACACCGGGAGTGTCACTCCAGGTTTACCCGGTCAAAGCAGTATCCGTACTTTATTCGGGACTGCTTCGGAGGTAGGTTGGGAGCTTCACTCAGGATGTGGAAATCACTAAAAGGTTCTGAACGAAAAGAATAGGCTTCCTAAATGCGTATATTGTTAAGGCTTGTTCTCCTCGCTGAGAAGGTGATGATGATGCCTTTCTACCCTCGAAGAACTCAGAGGTCTTTATACCTCTTTCTTCGCTTTTTAACAAATACTTCTAACTACGCTTTTCTCTAGGGCTCCTGTACCTAACCTCCGAACCAATTTCCCTCGCAACTACTGCAGGCCTCCATCTCCCGATCCTTGTATCGTCTTTACCGTCGTTAAATTATACTCGGACGATTGGTATCCTTTATGACATCAGCCCCGCGGCTTCTGCCTTCGGACCAGTGGTATCATTTCTTTCTAGCGACCTCCAGGCGAATAGTCTTCGTTCGATAGAGAGTAGCTTCGTTGTTCGGAGTGGTGCATTCTTTAGCTTCGGTAGAGAGTAGCTTCGCAGTTCGGGGCGGTGCATTCTCTAGCTTCGTCTAGCAGAGAGTTTGTTTGTTTGTAATCATATTGCATTCGGCCGCTTGCGGCCATGGCATATATCTTAATCCTAAGCACTTCCACGACAACAGAGCCGCTTCCAAGTCGTACATCCTAATCTCCTTCCCCCCAATCCGCCTAAACTAACATACAAACTTTCCACCCTCCTCTGCCCCTCTCCCCACCTCCTCCCTATTCTTCATCACAACTTCCACCCTCCTCTGCCTCTGCATCGTCCCCTGCCCTCACCCCCGTTACTCTTCCCACGTCTATGTGAGCTAAAAACTCTAACACTGGCTCGACGGCTTCGTCTGTGTCAAACACCTGGGACATTGGCACCTTCGTCCTTCCTTCTTTCCACTTGCACTTCACTTTCAACTTGTCCCAAAGGACGTCCTGCTGTCTCTTCCATTTCTTGCACCACTTGAACAAGTGGTGCCTCGTCTGCCTCTTGTGCTGACACCACCAGCACTCCTGGCTTTCTTTCTTCGTGATCTGCTCTAAGTACGTTGCTGTGAGTGCGTGGCCCACCTTTAGCTGCAGGTACCTCGACGCGATCGGCTTCTTCGCTAGGCTCACTTCAACTGGCATCTTCCTTTTCTTATTCATTCTGTAAACTGCCTTCTTGTTGAACTTCGCCTTCCACCATGCCTCTGTTTCTGTCCACTTTGCTTCTGTAACCTCCCTCTGAATTCTCGCAAGTGACATTCCTCTGTATCTTTCTGGTATTGCCTTGATCCCCTTTTCTTCCCACAGGGCTGCGGCCTTCGCTTCTTTGTCTGCTTTCTCATTTCCTTCCACCCCTTCGTGGGACGGCACCCATCTGTACACCACTTGGATGCCTTTCGTGAAAAGTTGGTTGTTGTGTTTGATCGTCTTGATGGCGATTCTCTGTCCTGGCCCCGGTCTCATATGTTGAACTCTTTTTATCGCTGTGGTGGAGTCGGAGAAGACTGTAACCTTCTCGAGTTCCTCGCTATCTGACCTGACTGCTGCCATCTTTATTGCTTCCAAAATGGCGTAGCATTCTGTGTCGAACACTTCTTTCTCTTTTCCGAGGTGGAATCTTTCACTCTTCCATTCTCCTTCTTCATCTTCCTTCCAAACCACCACGCATCTACTCTTCCATCTTCCAACCTTGATCCATCCGTCCAACAGGCAAGCCTATCACTAGTAACCTGTGCTTCCTTCAAGGTTGTTTTCTTTCGGATATGATCACTTTCGCTTCTGCCTCTATCTCGTATTCCGGTAGGGTGTTTTGTTCCAACTTTCCTTTAACACCAAGGCATTTTCTCTCTTTTTGCCAGTCCACTCTGCCCTTCCATAATATGTCCTCCTGCATGACCGTCTGGCATTTCGATTAGACGTTTGGCGAATCTTCTCCGTCTGTTGTGAGCAGAGACACCGCTCGTCTGAACCCCGCATCCTTGATGAGGGGGGCTACTGGTGTGGTTCCGAACATTCCCGTTGTGCATCTTGCTGATTCGTTAACCAGTTTTTGCAGGTCCTGTTCTCTTCCTGTTTGATTGTCCCACCATAGCTCTGACTCATACAGGGCGATTGATTGAACTGCAGCCGTTTGGATTTTTCTGGCGTTCGCTGGGTTTAGCCCGTACTTCCCGGTTATGCTCTAACCCTGCTTGCGCCTTTCTTGCTTTCGTCATAACGACCTCGTGATGGTGTTGAAACCTTAGCATTCGGTCAAGCTGTACTCCTAGCCACCTGGTCGGTTTTTGTCGAACGCGATTCTGTTTTCTCCGATCCTGATGTTTAGCTTACATTGGATTTCTGATGATTTTGTTCTTGGAGAATAGTATCGCCTCTGTCTTGCCGATGTCAAACTCAACTGCATTTTCTTCTGCCATCTTCTTGCTCCGCTTGCGCACCTTTGCATCCTCTGTACACACTGGGTGACATCGTCTCCCTCCACCACCCAGCCACAGTCGTCAACGAAGGAACAGCCAGCGTGCCTTCAACACTTCTTTCTATTTTTTCGAACAGTTCTGAAATGTATATGACGAACAGGATGGGTGAGACAGGTGATCCTTGGGGAACCCCCTGGAGACCTCCATAACTTCTCCCTCTCTGCCGTCCATTCTCATGGCTACTCATCTGTCTGACATGAAACTCTCCACCCACCGACACACATCGGCTTCGAATCCCATGCTTCCAATCTCTGGATCAAGTTTCCCTTGCAATGCTTGGGAAAGCTCCTTTCACGTCCATCAACAATGCTGCTGCGATCCTCCTCTTCCCCCATGCCTCCTCTGCTTTCTGCACCGTTCTTCCTACCACGTCGATTGCTGATCTCCTCTTTCTGCATCATATTGGCCATCATGGAGTAGTTGTTTCTTTCACACTCATCCACGATTGTTGTTGCTACTACCTTTTCGATGACCTTTCCAAACAGTTTTGAAGTGCGATGACCCTGTATGCCTTGGCAAGATGATAATTGGATTTTCCTGGTTTAGGTATCACCACTCCTGTTGCCGACTTCCATTCCTTCGGATGATGTCCAAGTCGTATCGCTGTTTGAACCAGTGCGGATATTCTCTCTTCGTCCAACTCCCATAAGAGTCTGATCGCCTTAAAATTTAGTCTGTCTGGTCCGGCTGCCTTCTTGACGCTCTGCTCGAAGATTGCTGCGCAAACCTCTTCCCTTTGTATTTCCAGATAGGTGAATCCTCTGTCTTGCTTTGCTTCGTGGGTGACCCCTTCTAGCGGCTTCGGGAATCCTATCTGTTTTATCAACTCCGCCTTTTCTTTCCAAGAGGTGACCATCTCTCCTCTCTCATTTACTAAGGCCTTGACCGTCTCTTCTCCTTTCTGGCCTGTGTACCTTAATGCTCTCCACACCTGATCGTCTTCTGCTTGCTGCACAAAGGTATTCCACATATTCCGCATGTCCGACCTTATCGTTTTCGGAAGATCTTTTCTCGCCTCTTTCACTCTCGCTTCGTTTGATCTCGCTGCTCGTCTTTCTCTCTTTCTGAACCCTAATATCCTCCTCCTTTCTTTTATAACTTGGTTCCACCATCTTTTTGATCTCGCACATACTCTCAGTTTCCTGGCTTTCTGATTCAGCACTTCAACTAGAACTTCCCTAATTTTGACCGCTTCCTCTCCCAGCTCTGGTATCGTGCTTTCTTTTGACAAGATTTCTCATCCCTCCATCAGCTCTTTCCACATCTCTTTTGCTTCCTTTAGGTCCTTTTCTTCCATCTTGTCTATATTGCATTCAATTATTTTGCTGCTGGTTCCGCTCTCCTGAAGGTCCTTCCCTGTCACGGTTGTGTTGAGTGATGATCGATGCTGCAGTGATGATCGGTGAACAAAATAGAAGATAAAGCATGACGAGAATGAAATCAGGTTTCGAACGGAGGCTAAAGCATGACGAGCATGAAATCAGTTTTCGAATCAGGTTTTACGGGAAACGACGGAATCGTACGAAAGCGGTGTACAAAGAAAGCAGGAGTTCAGATGTATTATGGAACGAGTGAATCGCTGTATATAAACCAGGCGTTCGGCGAAGGATAAGTTTCTTTCTTCACTCGGTCTCTTGTCTATAAAGCCATCAATTAGCTTCGGCTTTCACTTCTTTCACACTCGGTGATTCTGGATTGAGTGTCTTGCGGACAGTCTTTGTTCCTTTAGCTACAGGCTATTTTCGACTCTTGAAGCCTTCCGGCTCTTGGATTTTATAACCCCTAGAACCCTGAACCCTGAACCTTCAACACCCAGCCCTGAACCCTTCACAGAAGAACGAGTCTAAAATCGATTCTACAGGTTATATTCTCAGTTTTAGTCCAAGTTTATGTGCCGCTATCCTCACCAAAGCGGTTGTTACTTTTGTCACAGACCTTGCAACACCCGCTGCACCGTGTTTCGATCTGTCGGCAATTTCAACAATCGACTGATCATGCACAGTTTCTGGCGACATATCTGCATAGCCTGCCTTTGGAACATCCGCAGACCCATGAACGTTTTCGAAAA
The DNA here is from genome assembly GCA_015178995.1 of Trichophaea hybrida. Classification (NCBI taxonomy): domain Eukaryota; kingdom Fungi; phylum Ascomycota; class Pezizomycetes; order Pezizales; family Pyronemataceae; genus Trichophaea; species Trichophaea hybrida. The sequence goes on from WHVE01000109.1 coordinate 248,470, forward strand.
TTAGTTAATGATGGCATACGACTTCAATTGCCATAGCCGCATTAATTTCTTCAATCTATTCGGTCAACCATCCCAGTTTTCAGAACAGGAACCCTTTAACAGTTTCGCTAGTATCGACGAAATCCTTCAAGAAACCAAAGAATCTAAGACCTCAATCCCTTCCGTTAGCAGCATTCTTACATCGCCAGAAAGATGTCACGCAAATCCTCAAGAATGGCCCGCGATGTAACCCTGACAACGGCGATTCAGGAGGAGCTGCAAAACGTAACACAGGCGGACACGGTGGCGATGAACGAAGAACAACTCCGAAGTTACACACAGAGGTCAAAAAGGGGTTGAACGCCGTCGCCAGGTTACCGACGACCAGCAGGATGAACGAATTGATGAAGGAACGGCAATCTGTGAAAGATGCGGAAGCACGAATATCGGAATTATCGGAGGAAAGAGAAAACTGGAAAAGGGAAGCGACCCTAGCAACACAGAGACTGGCAGCAGCAGAAGGAACGGTTCCCGAATGCAGTCATGGGGACTTAGTGGAAAAAGTCCGGAACCTGGAACAACAACTTGAAGAAAGGCATCCAGACCTGGCGGAACTGAAACAAGACCTGGAAGACACCCAGGCACAGATGGAGAAATTCAGATTGTTGGCAGAAGAAAATCGGGAACAGGTAACCCGGATCTTGAGGCTAACGGAAGGAAGGATGGGAGTGGAAAGGGAAGAGAGGGAACCAGAAGAAAAGGGCAACGAAATTGCCCGTTTTTCAGGAACAGACAGGCAGGAACTTAGGGGATGGATGGTGCAGTTGGCTTTGAAGATAACAGGAAAACCCAGAACGTTCAATACCGAACAGAAGAAGCTAAGGTACGCGATGGGACATCTCGAGGGAGTAGCCATGGCACAGCTTATTCCACACTGTGAAGAAGTTTTGGGGTAAGTGAAACTCGATTGATTAAAAGATCTGCTTGACCTGTTGGACTGAGCTTTCACAGACCAAGACAAAGCGGCAACGGCCAAGAGGGAACTATTGAAACTCAAACAACGAGACCGCGAATTCTCCCAGTACTACGCGGAATTCCAGAGGTACGTAGCGGACGTTAAGTGGAACACGGAAGCCCAGCTTGATGCATTACGAAATGGGCTGTCATACGAACGCAAAGACTCCCTACAACACACCGAGTTACCAGAAAACCTGGTCGAATTCATCAAGCTGTGTTCAAAAAAAAACTCTCAGCTGAGGGCCCGGGCCGTGGAAAGGAAGTCAGGAAGGTGGGAAGGAGGATACAAGAAGTCCGACCAAACAACCAACACCACACCCGCCTCAGAGACTGCACCTGCGGGAACAGTAGCAGGATATTTCGGCCCTGCCCCAATGCACCTCTCAGCAGTCAAAGGCAGGAAGATCACAGCAGAAGAGAAGAAGAGACGAAGGAAAGGAGGACTATGTATGTACTGTGGGGACTCAAGGGACTTCGCAGCAAGTTGCCCGAGACAATTGAAAGCAGCATCAGGTCAGGTGGAAGTAACGCCGTTTAAGAAAGCAGGAAATGAACTGGACGCAGATTCGGGAACAGGGAAAGGAAAGGAAGTCGAGTCGGGAAAAGTTTAAACCAGTGCAATAAGGATGGCCATTGCGCTGGGCACGAATCACCTTGGTCTACAGTTGTTCAGTCTTGTTTTAAAACTTTGCAGTTTTCAATCAGTAGTGCAGAAATTAAGGAGTCTTTAATGGAAAGAAAACATCTTGTTGTAAAATGTTCGCTGAAAATCAGACACAGGTTAATCGATACGCACGCTCTAATTGACTGCGGAGCCACGGGCATAGCATTTGTGGATAAAGATTTTGTTCGCCATCATCAGTTAGAAGAGAAGGAATTACGAGAATCAAGAGAGTTTAAGGTTATCAATGGAAGACCCATCGAATCAGGAACCATTACATCCATGGCCAAGTTAAATATACGAATAAGATCACATCAGGAGCAACTACCAGCGTTCGAACAAAGTTAGGGCATTATCTGATCGTACTAGGAATGCCATGGTTACAACTTCACGAGGTAATGGTTAAATTCCAAGCCCGAAGGATTGGTTTCGAAAGCAGCTACTGAAAACAACACTGAGAACACCATGCAAGTGTATGGGTGTGGGGCATCATATGGAAACAACGGATCCGGAGACACCCAGGCTAGACATCTGCGCAGTAGCCGCCTCACCCTTTATGAGAAGAATAAAGAAGGAGAGACTCAAAGTTTACACCGTCACGTTGTACGAAATCAATAAAGCCTTGGGAATAAAAGATCTACAAGACAAACCTCTCGAAGAAGTCATTCCCAAGGAATACCACGAATTTCCACCGCTATTCAGCAAAGAAATCGCAGAAACCTTACCTCCGCATCGACCTTACGATCATAAGATTAAGCTACAGAAAGGATTCACACCTCCATTTGGACCTATCTACAGTCTCTCACGAGAAGAATTGGGAGTACTAAAAGAATGGATAGAAAAGAACTTGTCCAAGGGATTTATTCGGTCATCATCAGCACCCTGCGGAGCCCAGGTATTTTTCGCTCCGAAACCAGGATGAGGCCTGAGACTCTGCGTCGACTACCGAGGCCTGAACGAAGGCACAATAAACAACCGGTATCCCCTACCATTGATCCGAGAAACCTTGTTAAGACTCTCCAAAGCCCGTTACTACACCAAGTTAGACGTCCGCGACGCGTATAACATGATTAGAATCGCAGAAGGTGAGGAATGGAATATGGCTTTCAGGACCCGCAATGGACTTTTCGAATCACTGGTTATGCCCTTCGGACTTACCAAGGGACCAGCATCCTTCCAAGAATTCATCAACGATACATTACGATCTTTCCTGGATATCTTCTGCACAGCCTTTTTGAACGATATTCTTATCTACAGCGATAACCTGAAGTAGCACAAGGAACACGTCAGAGCAGTCATGACCGCACTGAAAGAAACTGGTCTCTACCTAAAAGCAGAAAAATGCGAGTTCCATAAGGAAGAAGTCAAATACCTAGGGCTAATTGTCGGAGTAATCAGAATCAAAATGGATCCGGAGAAAGTCCATGCAGTTGAAAATTGGGTAACACCGGGAAAACTTGAAAAAGTCTAAGCCTTTTTAGGCTTCGCCAATTTCTACCGACGATTCATACGGAATTACAGTAGGGTGGTACAACTGCTAACAAAACTCATGAAAAAGCTATAACCCTTTCACTGGGGACCCGATCAGAAAAGAGCATTCACCGAACTCAAGTTAGCTTTTACGACGATACCAGTGTTAGCCCACTTCGACTACGAAAAACAGATAGTTCTAGAAACCGACGCTTCGAGTTATGTATCAGCAGGAGTCCTTTCTCAGTACGATGATCATCGAATATTACACCCAGTGGCCTTCTTTTCCAAAAAACTATCGCCTGCCGAAGAAAATTAGGAAATTTACGATCAAGAATTAGGTGCGATAGTTAAAAGTTTGGAACAATGGAGGCCGGAGTGCGAAGGTTCAGCACACCCGATCATGATTCTCACAGATTACAAGAACCTGGAGTACTTCATGACTTCGAAGCTGTTGAACCGAAGGCAAACAAGGTGGTCCGAATGTCTCTCCCGTTTTAGGTTCAAAATCGTTTATTGCCCAGGCAAACAAGGACAGAAGCCCGATGCACTTACAAGAATGCCAGGAGACATTCCTCCGAAGGGGGGGGCAGAAAAAACCCAGCAAATCGTGCTAAAAACAGAAAATCTCGACGAGGAGCTACGCAACGCTCTGATAGTGGCGTTCGCAGAGACGGTCAACCTGGACAACAATTCAACAAGCGCCGAAGAACTATGGAATTGGGTGAAAAGGGTGTATCAGCAATGCCCGTACAACAGCAGCGAAGGGCTATATACGCATAAGGAACAACCGTTGGAAATTTGTGAACCACAAATCCAACCAACGGACGATGACAAACTCAAATGGATTCAGGAATGCCATGACTCTCAGGTCGCGGGACATCCAGGACGAGCTAAAACCTACGACCTGCTGAGCCAAAGCCATTCGTGGAATCAGATGAGAAAAGACGTAGATCGCTACGTACGAAATTGCCATACCTGCCAACGAAGCAAAGCAGTTCACGGAAAAACCCATGGACTTCTATGACCACTGGAGATACCGGAACAACCATGGACGGATCTGAGCATGGATTTTGTAGTTGGACTACCGGAAAGCGAAGGGTTCAACGCAATTTGGGTAGTGGTTGATCGCCTAACAAAAATGTGACACCTGGTACCCTGTACTGACACAGTGGATGCAAAGAAGCTGGGGGAAATGAACGTAAAAGAAGTGTTCAGACTACATGGACTGCCCGAAACAATAGTGTCGGATCGAGGGCCGCAATTCGCTTCGCAATTCTGGAATCACGTCTGCCAGAGATTGGGAATCGAACGAAGATTGTCAACCACATTCCACCCTCAGACCGACATCCAAACTGAAAGAATCAACGCGGTAATGGAACAGTACCTCCAGAACTTTGTTAATTATCAGCAGGAGGATTGGGTCCGGTGGCTACCATTGGCGGAATTCGCAGCTAACAATCACACCTCGGAGACGACCATGTGCTTCGCATTTTTTGGCAACTACGGCTTTCACCCGCGAATGACCATCGGCCAACACCCAATTAAGGATCCCAACGATATTCGTGAGGTAAATGCCCAGCAGATGGCCCAAAAGATGGAGCAACTTTTCAGCGAACTCAGAGCAGAGATGAAAAGGGCCCAAGCCATACAGTCCGAACAGGCCAACAAATCCCGAAGAGTCGGAACGGAGTTACAGATAGGAGACAAAGTATGGATGGACGCCAGAAACCTATCGACAGCCCGACCCAGTAAGAAACATGACTGGAAACGTATTGGACCATATGAAACCACGGAGGTTGTCAGTCCATGGGCCTATAGAATTAGGCTACCAAATCAACTACGAATTCACGACGTTCAACCGATATCCAGATTAGAGAAGGCCGCCCAGGATCGTCTCCCGAATCAAAAGCAAGAACCACCACCACCGGTAATAGTGGATGGAGAAGAGAAGTACGAAGTTGAGCGGATAGACGATTCCAGGCTGTTCCGAAGGCAGCTCCAGTATTTGGTAAAATGGAGAGGCTACGACGAGCGCAGCTGGCAGCCCGCGACCAATGTAGATGGACTTAAAGCTATCGACGATTTTCACACTGAACAATCTGGCAAGCCCGGATCGTGAACCTCATAGGTACTCGGCATTGGAGAGGGGGCAGCTACTGTCACGGTTGTGTTGAGTGACGATTGATGGTGGAGTGATGATCGGTGAATAATATAGAAGATAAAGCACGACGAGAATGAAATCAGGTTTCG
>WHVE01001090.1:0-32278 GCA_015178995.1 Trichophaea hybrida
TCCAGGAATACCGTTCAGAAATATCTAAAATGGGCAGAGGGTGTCATTGATGAATTCCAGAAAGCTTGCTGGTGTATTGGTAAGTCGAAAGGGCATAACCAAGGATTCAAACAGGCCGTAGCAAGTTCTAAACACTATTTTCCATTCGTCTCCTTCTGCTATCCCAATCATATTGTAGGTATCTCGGATGTCCAGCTTCATATACCACTTGGCTTTTGATAGTCTCAGCACCATTTCCTGAATCAGCAGCAGTGGATAGCGATGTTTCATTGTTTCTTCGTTCAGGCCTCTGTAATCCACACATAACCATAGGCCCCCATTTGGTTTGGATGCCGATAGGACTGGCGCTGTACATGGTGGTGAGGACAATCTGATAAATTTCTTCGACAAGTTCTTTTCAATCCACACCTTCAGGGCCTGAAGTTCTTCTCTTGACAAGCTGTAGATTGGTCCGAAGGGTGGAGTAAAAGCGTCCTGTAATGTGATTATGTGATCGTATGGTCTATGTGGTGGTAGTCTTTCAGCGATTACTTTATCAAAGAGGGGGAGGAACTCATGGTATTCTGTAGAAATTAAGTGTTCCAGCAGTTTTTCTTGAAGGTCCTGAACTTCTAGTTCCTTATGGATTTCATATAAAGTTACCACATACACCTTGAGTTGCTCCATCTTGTTACGTTTCCTAAATTGAGTTGCCACTATTGCACATATGTCCAGCTTCGGTTTGTCTGGTTCCATTGTTTCCATATGATTGCCCCATATCCATACACTCGAATGATGTTGACAGTGTCTTTGATAGTCACTGTTTTCGAATCTAATTTGTTTCTTTTGAAATTCGACTGTCATATCATGGAGTTGTAGCCATGGTAGTCCCAGAACGATTGAATAATGTCCCAACTTTCTGACGAAAGCTGGTAACTGCTCTTGATTTCTGCGTATACCTGGGGCTAGTTTAGCCATGGTGGTGATTGTGTTGGATTCGATGGGTCTCCCATCTATAACTTTCAATTCCCTTCATTCTTTTAACACTCTTTCTTTTAAATGATGATGGCAGACACAATCATGGTCAATAAATGCTGTTCCAGTAGCTCCACAGTCTATCAAAGCGTGGGTATCAATGATTTTGTCATCTATTTTCAACGAGCTTTCACGATGAGATGTTTTCTTTCCATTGAAGACTCCTGTATTTCTGCGCTTGATATAGAGAACTGCGAAATACCAAAACTAGCATTAACTGACAAAGAAGATTCGTTTCCTACGCAATTGCCCTTCTTATTGCATTGGACCAAACTTCTCCTGACTCAATTTCCTTTCCTTTTAATGTTGTTGAATCTGCTTCTCCTTCATTCGCTGCTTTCTTAAAAGGTGATATCTCTGTTTGCCCTGATGTTGCCTTCAACTTCCTCGGGCACGATGCCACAAAATGCTTGATATCCCCACAGTACATACATGATGTTTATTCCCTGCATCTCTTTCGTTCAGCCGGTGTGATCTTCTTCCCTTTGACCGCTGCTAGATCGATTGGTGCAGGACCGTGATATCCTGCTACCACTCCTGCTGGTGCTGCATCTGGGGCAGATGTGGTGTTGGTCGTTGGGTCAGGTTTGTCATAGCCTTCCCATTTTCCTGACTTCGTTTCCGCCACATGTCTTCTCAGTTGTGATTCTTGCTTTGAGCACAGTTTGATGAATTCAACTATGCTTTCTCGTTCTTCGATGGGTTACAGAGAGTTCATCAGTTTGTGGGATAGTCATTTCTGTATTGCACCCAATCGAGCATCTTCGTTGCACTTGATGTCTGCTACATATCATTTGAATCCCACATCATACTGGGAGAATTCGCGGTGTCATTTGCTGAGTCTCATGAGTGCCCTCTGGGTCGTTGCAGCATGATCTTGGTCTCTGCAGGCTAGATCAAGCAGGTCAACTAAGGCTTTGAGGGTATCAAGTTGAACTTCCCTGGAGATCTCATCATATCGCGGCATTGACTGTACCAGGGCCATCCCTTTCAGACATCCCACCACATACCGCAGCTTCTTCTTTTTGGTATTGAATGCCTTTGGTTTTCCAGCTCTCTTCAAGGCCAACCGAACCTTCCACCGTCGAAGTTCCTTCCTATCTTCTCCCAAGAAGCTGGCAATATCATTCACCTTCTCTTCTCATTCTTTCCTTTATCCTGCCATTGCTATATCTCCTGTCCTTTCTTCTGTCAGTCTCAAAATTTGGGTCAGCTGTTGTCAATTTTCTGGTACCGGGTTCCTCACTTTTCTCCATCTGTACCTGAGCATCTTCCAGGTCTTGTCTTAACTCCACTAAGTCTGGATTATTTTCTTCCAGCTGATTTTCTAGATTCCGGATTTTTTTTGTCCAGATCACCATGACTGCATATCCATGGCATCTCTTTCCCATCTTCTAACGCCTTCTGTGTGAGCAGTGATTCCTGCTTCAGGTTGTCTCGCTCCTGGATGATCTGATTTCCCTCTGCCAACAATTCCAATATTCGTACTTCCGCATTCTGCACAGATTGCCATTCCTTCAGCAATTCATTCAATTTGCTGGTTGTCTGATATTGGGCCAGCGCTGTCAGTCCACTGTTGATGTCTCAGATGTGGTCCCTGAGCTGTGCTTCGTTCATTGCTGCTGTATTCTTTGCTGTCATGTTTTCCAGTTCCAGCTGTAACTCCTGGGTCAGCGTGACATGGTGAGTTGGTCTTGAGGATTCTCCTGAGATCTTGACTGTATTGTTGGGAGGCGGCGGTGAGGAGATTGGCAGCTGTGAAACGGGAACGAGGTTTTCTGTTCAGCTAGTTCTGTCTCTGGGTGGCATTTGCCTAGATTTGTTAAACTGCTGTCTGGATTTCCGCTTCTAAAAATGGATTGACCATCTACCAGAACAACACCTCGTGTTTACTGGGTGTTGTTACAATGATCAGCGGGGTTGATAAAGGGGCCAGATGCTGTTCTCGATCAAGTCCATTTTGTTTGATTGCCTTTCATTCGTTATAATCTGCCCATGAAACATGGCTGTATATGTCCTACTGTGTTGCTTCAATTGTTGCATCCAACTTCATGTTTGGAGCTTCTGCTGCACTTCTGATCATTGTATGTGTGCCTCTGCAGTTATGTTAGCAGTAACAGGGTTCTTCGTCCTGGCGATCAATGTGAAGACCATAGTACTTGGTCCGAAAGTTTTGAATTACTGGGTTGTTGATTTGCAGTCCTCCTCCATTGCTTGCTGCTTCCGTCCAGTAGCTATTCCAGGGAAATACTGCTGGTGGTTCGTCCCAAAAATATGCTTCCAAAGGTTCTTCGACTTCAGTGAGAATAGCGTTGATGCTATCTAAAGCATTTAGAGGTTCTGCCTCAAACACGTTAGTGGGTTGACCGGCTGGGTCTGAAAAGTTGATTCATGATTGCTGTGGTATGTGCGTATCGTACACCGGCATTTGCTGCAATATGTTGGCTCCTTCTTGTGGAAATGTCCAGATGCACACTATGCAAATGTGTCTCCAGAGACTGTATACTGTTAACCGGTTTTCGAAGTTGCCAACAGATTGAAACACCAGGCACTGGGGATTTCAGGGATGGTGACAATAGTAACAGCCGCTGCGGTGTTGATAACAGTACATATTCAAAATTATAACAGGTAGAAACGATTTGTTGACTCGTTCTTCTCTCAAGGTGTCAAGGCTCTGAATTCTAGGGGTTATAATAACCAAATAGAAGATGCAGGGATGGCGGGTACTGCGTAAGAACAAGAGACTCGAAAACCGGAATCCCAGAAGTAAACAGTTGTTGGTGCCAAAGCTAATGATTGTTTTGTAGAAGAGAGAACAAGTGAAAAACAAACCTATCTTCCATATATCCATCGTCCTTATACACAGCAAATGCAACTGTCGTCACCTCTGCTTACTCGTTCCCAAATGCATTCCAACCTCACCAAACTATATACACAATCCTTTCAAACCTTAGCTCACACCAGAACCATCACGCCATGTTTACAACACAATTATCAAAACCTGATTCCTTCCATCAAAACCTGTTTCCTCCTAACAAAACCTGATTCATTCCATCAAAACCTGATGCCCCTTGTATTTCCGCTATCATATTTATTGATTCTTACTCATCCTCCGATGCTCACTCGACATAACTGTGCCAAATGGTCAAAATCATCAATATAAATTGCTTGATTGATGTAACACCAGGAGCTTCACTCCAGGTTGACGCGGTCAAAGTAGTATCTGTACTTGATTCAGGACTGCTTCGAAGGTAGATTGGGAGCTTCGCTTGGGATCTGAAAATCACCAAAAGAATCTGAATGAAAAGTATAGCTTGTCTATGAGTATATTGTTAAGGCTTGTTCTCATTGCTGAGAAGGTTGATGCCTTTCTACCCTCGAAGAACCCAAGGTCTTCATACCTTTGTCTTCGCTTTCTAACAAATACTTCTATCTACACATGTCTCCAGAGCTCCAGTACCATAACAACCTTCAGACCTCCTTTGAACTAATGCATGTTCCTTCGCAACTTGCGCGGCCTCCATCATTTCATCTTCTATTGTCTGTGTCATCATTAGTTTATAATCAAACAATTGGTATTCTTTATGACATCAAACTTGCGGGCTTGTGCTTCCGGACTAGTGATATTCTTTCGATCTGATGACCACCAGACGAATAGACCACTTTCGATAGAGAGCAGCTTTGCTGTTCACAGTCGGCATGTATTCATAGGCCTCCGGCTGTCATTGGATTGTGTCTGGTGCCAATTGGTTGTTTGCTGGCTTTTCGTTTCTTGTCAGCGAGTGTTAGCTTCTTGGCCGATGCCATTTACCTGTCTGTTGGCTGTCCGTTTGTTATCGACGATTTGGAGCAGAACAGTCCGCGGCCATTGACTAGCCGTTGATGCTGATCAATGGTGTGGATGTCCGTTTGCTGGCCATCCACAACGATTGGCTCAGGCATCGGAGGTAAGTAATAGCAGATGACATCTAATTGGAGAAATCCCGGGTGATCATACATGACCCCGCTGCAATGATGCTAGGTGTAACACTACCTCCTCTTTTAGAGAGTTCGTCTCTGAACAACCATCCTCCATACTGATCTGCCCTTTGGTGCTTTTGGCAAAACATGATCCAGTCCACTGAAGTCAATTATTCGAAATCCTCAATATAGTGAATCCACACAGACGATTTCTCTTCTACCAGTTGCTCTGAGACCTGCAAGCACAATCGACCAATCAGTTTTTATACATCAGGATGAGATATATGGCAGCAAACAGAATCAATCAATCGGGTTGCATCCATTTATGCCACTTTGCTTCATCTTTTTTCCTTTGATTTGGAAAATGTTGACCCTATGTGCCCAAAACCAAATCGATCTTTCTCTTGGTTTGGAAAATATAACCCCTTGTGCACAAAACCAAATCCATCTTTCTTTCATGATCTGGAAAATGTGACCCCTTGTGCCCAAAAACCAAATTCTTTGTCAGGTGCCTTGCTAGCCATTAAAAACCGTTCATGGGGAAAAGGCACTAGCTCAACCGTTCATTCAATCCTGATATTCTTCGCGCCCAGAGGATTCCGTCTGTGATGCTCCATTAACAGTCTCTTGTTATCACAGTTCTCATAAAGTTCCCCAGTCCAATCTGCTTCTTCCAGATACCCCTTCTACTTGACCAGATATAAACCCCATGTCTGTTCCCTGCTGTACTGGCTGCCCATGATCTCTTCGACTTCGTAACCCGTTTCATTCTCATAGCCATCCATATCTTCATCATGCTCATTGGCTGCATTAGCAAGTGCAGATGCCAGTCTAATGGGATTGTTGGTGACTCAATGTGGTTTGATGAGTAATATATTGAAGGCATTGTGAATACGCCATCAATTCGGTAACTCAAGCTTCATAGCAGTGGGCGAGAGCACATTCAGGACCTTGAAGGGTCCATGATGCATCGCATCCAGTTCCCTAGATGGTCTTCGACTTTTGAGGTTGTTTCCATTGAGCATAACTAAATCACCAGCCGAATACTTCGGAGATTCCTTAGCATGCCTATTATGGTTCTTCTCCATTGTCTCCTGTGCCTGCTCTAAGCCTTTACAGCAGAGTGCATGCACACTGGTCATCCAGTGAATGTAGTTCCTTGATGCCAGATTCTTCGCTTCTGCTTTGATGGGCCAATTCATTTCAGGATCGAACCCAAAGTTGGCAAAGAACGGTGACATTCCCATAGCAGTGGTGAGAGAGTAATTATAAGCATACTCTGCCATTGGTAATATCTGGGACCAATTGTGCTGCTCATAATTGCAGTAATTCTGCAGATAGCATTCCAACATTTGGTTGACTCTTTTCGTTTGTCCATCCGTTTAAAGGTGGAATGGGGAAGATATCTTTAACTCAATGTCGAGAGCTTCAACTAACAAGGACCAAAACGTGGATGTAGAGCTAGAATCCCGATTTGACACTATGTTCGATGGTAGGCCCTGGAATCTCCATACTTTTTTTAAGATGATTGTGACCAGGTCAGTAGCTTTCTTCTTACCATCTTTCAATGGAATGAAGTGAGCCATTTACGTAAATCGATTGACGATTATCCATACCAATAAGCATTTGTTAGATACTGTCATTCTGATAATGAAGTCCATAGAGATCGAATCCCATGGTTGGTATGCTAATTCGAGTTGTTGTAGGAGTTTGTGGCGATATGGCAAACAGCTTTATTCCATTGGCAATCAGGGCATGAGTGGACATAATTTTCGATGAATTACTCCATTTCCGGCCAAATGAAGTTTTGTCTGACCAGCTCAATTGACTTATCCTGCCCCATGTCTCCAGCCATCTTCGAATCGTGCTCCGCATTCAATATCTGTGTGCATAGTTGTCGATCGTCCGGAATCAACAATCTGCCTTAATAATGGAGGGCTTTGTCTTCAATTGGAAGTCTGGGCTTGGATTTCGTTCCATAGCTCAGATGTACTGTTCTTGCCATGCAGCACCATTGTTAGCAGCACTGACCACTGCATTCAACCGCTATAAATTAAACTTGACTTCTGGAATTGCTTTCGACTTTGGAGAAGAAATCGCAATTGGTTAACCTTGTAACGTCATCACTGTCATTTGTACTGTTTCTCCTCCAGAAGTTACCAACTGCTCAGGTTGCAGAACACAGTGGATGAGCTGGATATCGTTTTCTTCGGCAGTACCTCCCCCTATTTCAGGGCCGTATTCCGAATGCCTAAATAATGCATCCTGTTTTCCATTCGCACTACCAGGTCTGTTGAATATTTTAAAATCATATCCTGCCAGCTCTTGAGCCCAGTGGGCTTGTCTTCGATTCAAGGTCTTCATAGTCATACAGTATTCGAGATTCTTGTTGTCAGTGATGACACTACTTGGATAAGCTGCACCTGCCAGATATCGTCTCAATTCTTTTATTGCGAATTCTATGGTGATCATCGCTATGTCATGGATTTCTTAGTTGATCTCGGCTTTATCCATCTTTCATGAATGGTAGGCTATAGGGTGCAATCGTCCATCAATGTCTTGGGAGAGTACTGCGCCAATTGCAAAATCACTTGCGTCTGTCTCATTCACAACCGGCCAAACAGGCGCGAAATATCGTAATATGGGAGCCTCAGTGAGGTGCTTCTTCAGCATATTGAAGGCTATTTGATTTGGCGGATTTGCTTTCCAATTGAACATTTCGTTTGTTCTTGTGGTTAACTCTGTTATGGGATTTCATATCTTTGAAAATCCTTCAATGCAGCGTCGATAAAAGTTAGCAAATCCGAGGAAGAACTGGACGTCCTTGACTGACTCCAGAATCTCCCATTTCAGAATAGTATCAATTTTGTCTTCGGACATACTGACACCTTCCCCCGATATGAGATACCCAAGAAACTCAACTTGCTTCTGGTACCAATCAAACTTATCAGGTGCTATAGCCAAGTTGTTTTCCTGTGATCAACGAAGGACTTCTCAAGTCAATCGCACATGATCTTCTTTGTTTTTTGTATAGATGAGGATATCATCTATATAGACTACTGCTCCATGATCAATTCGATCTCACAGGATCTTGTTCATCATATCTTGGAATATTGCAGGCGCATTCGCCAATCCGCAGGGCATAACTAGGTATGTATAGTGTCCATATCTTGTACAAAATGCTGTTTTCCATTCATCCCCAGGTTCAATTTGAATGAGGTTATACCCTGCCTTCAAATCGATTTTGGTGAAAATCCTCGATCCAGCCACCCAGTCTCTAAGTTCATTCATATGCGGCAATGGATATCAGTTCATAATTGTCACACGATTTAGACCTCTGTAATCCACACACAATCATAAGCCGCTTCCATGTGGCTTTGGTACAAAGAGTATGGGTGCATCCGCGGATGACTTGCTAGGACAAATCTTCCCAGAATCAAGCATTTCTTTAAAATATTCTTTAAGGACCGAAAGCTTCTTCTCTGAGAGCGCATAGGTGGCACCCCACGGAGGTTGATCTCCATCTTTCAAGTCAATGGCATGATCGTAGAATCGATAAGGCAGAAGAGCATTGGCTGTTTCACCATTGTATAATGTTTCGAAGTCTCTGAATTGCCATGGAATTCGCTCTACCCAATTGATCCCACGCTCATGTGCCCTATTGACATGCATTGAACCAATCACCCCAATCCATCGCAGGTCTGTTCCAAACTTCGGAATGGAATTGTCATATTCGATTGAAAACGAAGATACAGCTGCCTTTGGGCAATGTTGGTGGCAGTGTTTTGAAGTAAACTGGAGGTTAATGTTTTCTTTGGCAACTCCACTAAGTGCTCTATGATGGACGATCCACCAGTGAGATCACATGATGTCAGATGACTTCTCCATTGGACCAATTCAGAAGGTTTCTTTGGTATAATGAGATTCATACCGCACAGTAACGGGGAAGGTGTACTGCCAACCCACTCCTTCTACTCTTTCTGCATTAAAGATTTTGACTATCATTGGTTCCGTTCAAGTTACTAATGGAACACCATGTGAATCAGCCCACTACTTCGACATCATAGGTGTATCACACCCAGTATCCAAGAGAATCCTCACAAGGACACTCTTCTCATCTCAAAAGCTTGCACACGTGCGTATTGAGGGTCTTCAGCCCATCTCAGGTTCAGGTGGTGATTGTTTGGATTTCTTGGGAACAGGCTGCAGTGCCCTGGCTGCAGCCTTGCGTTTTCAATCTTTTCGGTTAACAACCATGGTGAACTGCTTTTCGACTCAGCTCCGGCCACAATGGATCGTGATTAGTATTGATGCGTAGGTAAATGAGATTTCAGTGAGTATAATCAAGTGTGATGGTAAGTGCTTGTGACTTGTCACAAATGGATGCTATATGACCAGCATATTATGAATATTGAACTCATCTTCTGGCATCCTTTATTAAACAGCAGAAAGGAAAGTATATTGAATATCGAAAAGCTATAATACCAATGACCACAATGATAAGACCAAAAGAAACATAGATGTCTATACCCATGAAATCCCAAAAAAATATGGATCTTTATACCCATATACAAAAACCGAAGGTGTCTGTACCTCAAAGCACATAGGAATGACCGCAATTCTTTGTCCCAATGCAAATATGAATATCTGTACTCATATATGCAAAAGGCAGAGGTGTCTGTACCTCATTGAGCATAGAAATGACCGCAATCCTTAACCTTAATGTGTATACCAATCGGCTCCAAGAAAAGACAAAAGAGACTTATTTCAATCATCATTTTCCATACCGTAGGAGTCATGCTCATGGAACACTTGGGAACTAGAGGATTGATACTCCATGGAACCACAGCACTTATACTCTTCACGCTGTGCTCCAGTTTATAACAACAAATTCAGACGATTTTTAGGGCTACGCCTTTGTGCGAATTGCCAAGCTTAGGACCCTTCTCCGTTTGAGGTTTCTTGGAGTCTGAACCCTTATCACCATCATCATCACACTTACTTTTATTCTTCTCTTGCAGGCATCTCTTATACGGGTGGCCGACTTGTCGAAGCAGCAGTTTGTATTTGGCATCATGGTTTAGTGTAAGTTTCGAAAGCGATAGTCGATCCTTAATGTCTTTGTCGAGGCCACTCTGCAGAGCTTCCTGCCATGGAATTCCTGAGAAGCAGACCTGGTAGTTCAGGGCCTCTATTATGACGATGTAATTCTGAATGTCTGCCTTGTACTACAAGTCCTTCATCTTTTGGGGGCATTCTTTTTCTTTCTCCATATCAATGAATTGTTCCTCCTGGCCGTAATAGCAGGGAAGGTCATCTCCGGCACCAGAATCAAAGAAACTAGAGCTACTCAAGCTGAAGCCAGAAGATTTGGGGCCACCTGGATGTGGGTCTCCTCCAATGTTTCCTGCACAGTCTCCATTGCCCACAGGCTAGGAGTCATAGTATTTCTGATGCACATTTCCCATCCTACCTGACAGTATACCCAATGTGGAATTCTTCAGCATCTAGTATCATGTCTCCTTCTTTTGGTCTGATAACGAACCTAGCCTGGCAGTATGCTGATCGTTTCATCGGTTTATTCAAGAGCCTGATTTGTTGAGCTCCAGGAAATCCTCGAAACTTCCTTTCAAAGTTCTTGTTTGCCTTCTGTACTGCAGCCTTTCTTTTCCTCTTATCGAGTATATTGGAGAGCATATTCCAAGCCTTTCCTGACCGCAGGATATGCTAGGCGAGAGCCGCTTGTAGGCCTTCGTAGGCTTTGGTGGACTAAGCTTTGGTGGACCAGGCGTCAGTGGTCTGGGCTGTCATCACATCAAGTACTGCTTGGATTTAAGCCACAAAGACTTTGAGATTGGATAATGATATCAGAATGCTTTTCACACTGCGCCCATTCAATCATCTCAGCTTGCAGGCAAATAGCATCCTATATCTCGTTCTGCCTGGCAACTAGGTCTTCGTATGCCTGGGGCAACTCAGGTAGTGTCATTTGGATTGCGAAAATAGTTTCCCCTGCTTCCTTGATGAAAGTGTTCATCCATTTCAATTCCCCATTGATTCCGTTTCAACAGGTGGATAACCTGCATTTCTTATTGCAAGATAGAATCGACGCATTCTCTTCTGACCACTGTGTAGGCCTCTGTCATACTGGTATCTGATCCTGCTCCCTCCCCTGCCATGATAAGATCACCAAAAAATGTCCGGTGAAATATTTGGCTGAGTGAAAAATTAGAAACCAAGCCTTAGCCTCGTGCTGAAGCTGTTTCGATGGCTGGTAGTCTGGCGCTTAATTCCTATTCCTCGATATCGAAGGCTGGGAGGTCCTTGGTGACAATTCAGTATTTTCGAACAGCAAAGTCTTGTGCTGACTCTCCTTCTTGTCTAATCGGTTTTGCAGTTTTCATCAAGCTTGATAAAATCTTGGCCGCTTCAATTGTTAAGATAGTTTTCTTTTCTATATCTGAAGATGTTAACGGATCCCTCAGAACTAGATCTACTTTCACAGTTTGAGATAGAGTCTTTGGGGCGAATAGTGTCATCTTGAAAGGATGGGATAACTGAGAGGTTTGTTTCTGCATGCGGATAGAGGATCAGAATGTGTTGTCCTTGGTGGTAGAGGTATGCCCAGAACAAATCTTCTGGTTCCTGGGCTTGGAAGTAGGTGTCAAGGTCTTCATAGGCATCAAAAAAGGTGTTGTGAAATGTGTTCGAGGGAATTGTTATAAGAACAACGAGGGTACCGATTCCGATGATAATTGAAAAAAGTCCGCAGACATAGGGCAGCATCAAGACTGCTTGATGCATATCAAAGTGGGTAGAAAGAGTACTTTCCTTGGAAGGGTTTCTTTGCTAACAATATAATGTAACACTGGGAACTTCGCTCCAGTTTTACCCAGTCAAAGTAGTATCTG
Organism: Trichophaea hybrida; assembly: GCA_015178995.1. Classification (NCBI taxonomy): domain Eukaryota; kingdom Fungi; phylum Ascomycota; class Pezizomycetes; order Pezizales; family Pyronemataceae; genus Trichophaea; species Trichophaea hybrida. The sequence goes on from WHVE01001090.1 coordinate 11,886, forward strand.
TACTTAATTCGGGACTGCTTCAAAGGTAGATTAGGAGTTTTGTTCAGAATCCGAAAATCACCAAAACAATTCGATCGAAAAGAATAGCTTTTCAATTAGTATATGGTTAAGGCTTGTTCTCCTTGGTAAGAAGGTTGATGCCTTTCTACCCTTGAAGAACCCAAGGTCTTTATACCTCTGTTTTTGCTTTCTAATAAATACTTCTATCTATGCTTGTCTCTAGAGCTCCAGCACCATAACTGCCTTCGGACCTCCTTCGAACCAATGCCTATTTCTTCGCAACTACTGCGGCCTCCATCTCTCGATCCTCCATCGTCTTTATCGTCATTGGATTGTAATCTGACGATAGGTATCGTTTATAACATCAAGCTTGCGGGCTTGTACCTCCAGACAAGTGGTATCCTTTTGATCTGATGCCTCGAGACGAATTGGCCTCTTTCGATTGAGAGGAGCTTTGCTGTTCAGAGTCGGCACATATTCTTAGCCCTCCAGCAGTCTTTGGCTTTTGGCTGGTACCATTTAGTTGTTTGCTGGCTGTTCGTTTGTTGTTGGCGAACATTAGCTTCTTGGCCGATGCCATTCAGCTGTATGTTGGCTGTCTGTTTGTTATTGGCGATTCAGAGCAGAAGGGACCGCGGCTATTAACTAGCCATCGATGCTTATCAATGGTGTGGATGTCCGTTTGCTGGCCGTCCAAAAAGATTGCTTGAGGCGTCCGGGATGAGTAATAGCTGATGACGTCAAATCAGGGAAATTGTAGGTGATCATGCATGACCCGGCTGCGAACTTGCTAGGTATAACAATTGAATGAATTGAGAATATCAAAAGTTGTATATGCAATAGTATTTACCGATTTTTGGACCTGTCTAATAACTTGGGAATTTGGGCGGTTCCAAAATGTTGAGTTAATATGGACCATTCTTTCTGGTTCAGTTCTACTGGCAACCCAAACTGTAGATTTGAAAACAGTTCAGATCTAACCTGAACCTAACCTGGAGCATCCAGGATGGAACCATTGTTAATACTACTGCAACCAAGCCAATTGGCTCGAAATGGGTTTTAAGATGAAATGTAACTATAATAGATCAATACACAACAAAGCCAGGCTGGTGATCAAAGATGACGAACAAACAGGCTATGCTAAAACATATACCCCTGTTGGCATATCAATAACTGTCAGACTTCTTATAAGCCATGCTGCGCAAGAGGGCTGGATTATTGACTACTTCGACATCGTTATCACATTCCTGATCCCATAATTGATGATAATACATGGCCAGTGGAACTCCCAGAAGAATAACTTTTTGCCTGCAGGATTGTATAATCAATCGAGGCTTTCAATAGACTAAAACAAGCAACACACCTATGGTACCAATATATAAATACTTTTCTACTCTCCTTAGACTTCATCCAATAAGAAACTGATCGCAATCTTTATATAAACGGTATTGGTGATATGTCTCTACTTCTTTACATTGACAACATGCTATTGGCCTATGCACTGACTGTAGCAAAAGATGCCAAAATAATCAAGGTGAAACTTGTGGAAATCAACAAGATCACTTATCTCAGGGCAGCTTGTCAATTCCTTGGCATCAACATCCATCAAGAAAATGAATCAATTTGCCTCCACCAAAAAATCTTCATTGATTCAATCTTCAATGGATTTCACATGGCAAATACCTATAATGCCTTAACTCCATTGGCCAATAAAGTCAAATTGGATCTTGCTGTGCCAGACAATAGGGAAGTGGATCCCAGGGAATATCAAACAATTGTTAGCTCTCCAATATACATTACTCTAGCCACCAGACCTGACATATCATTTGCAGAGGCAGCACTCAGTCAATATAACCCCAAGCCTTATACAACTCACCTGATGGCTGCCAAACAAGTTTTATAATATTTCAAAGCCCTCAAGAACTGCTGACTCCACTATATCTGCCAGAATTCTCATACTGGATACACCAACTCTGAACCAGCTTCTGATAGTGCAGATCGAAAATCTCAAGGCCTATATATCTTTATCTTCAATGGTTCTATCTCATGGCAATCACCAAAACAGGATTCAGTCACAACCTCAGCCTTCAAAGCCAAGTACATAGCCTGCTCAGAATCCCCCAGAAAGGCTTATTGGCTACTTCATCTATTCAAGGACCTTGGCAAAAATCTCAACCCTTTACCAATCCATTGCCATTTCCAAGGAGCTCTAGCACATATTACTGGAGGCAATATCAAAGCTAGAATCAAAAATATTGACTTTGCTACCACAACAGTCAACATCTCTATGAATGCACCATGATCAACTACTCTTTGGTTTCAACCAATAAAAATACAGCCAACATCTTCACCAAAGCCCTGCCAAGAGATATATACCAAAAGTTCACCAAAGTAATGGGGTTGTAGTAATTCATGGATTCATGATTTTACTGGATGTGCACACACTCACAGGAAATGGAAATGGTTGATTTAAGGTTGAATTTAAGGTTCTTTCACTTTGTTTTTTCTGATGGATACTATGGATTTCTTTCATTGTTATCTTTGGGATAGTCATCCCTGATTAAATTGCAAATATATTCTTTCGCTATCTACTTCAGTCACTTTAAAGAGGAGGGTTTCAATGAGGCACCAGAGGATACTATTTGGTCTTCCTACGAACTATAGGATGAGGTGGAAGTGTTCCATATATGCATCAGGTCATATATGAGATCTTGTATGAGAACCTGAGATATATTTGAAGATACAAGGATATGCAATAGTGCATAATCATGAGAGTTCTAGACTGTATGGCAGGCTCTATATAGGCTGTGAATTCGGCATAGATTTAGACATCACAATTAAGCATCTATTCATCTCTCAAATTAACACATTGTACAATGTCAAAAGACGAGTGACCCAGTGTGACCATGCAGCGAGACCAAAGGGGAATTTAACATTGAATATGCCATACCTTAGTCAAATGATGCTACATATAAAGGAGACGTCTAAATTTTACACCACGAGAATCTACGGAACTATGTAGCCCGAAACTCTGCCCCCTACAGGTCACGTAGTGACGCCATCGAGCAAGGAATGCCCATTGGTCGATGGGATATACCACCCCGTGCTAATATATGGGGGATATGGAGTCTCGGACATGATATGAGACCTCCTGATGGAGATTTTCCGATGTCAGGGATAATGTTCCAGGAGTCCTGCCGGCTAGGTTTTATCCTTCCAACACGTGATTGCATCAATAGGCTCTCTAGACGCAACAGGATCCTTTTGGACGCCGTTTCCTTTGGCAGAACTACCGGCCAGTCTTAAGATTTCTCGGAGCTTTTGGCTATCCATTGAAATATCCGTTATATGTACCCTAGAAATAATGGACTCATAGTTTTCGACACCACAAGTCCGGGGCCCATGCTTGCACTCGTGTTATTGTGAAAGCTGTCGGTAGTGCATGTCTTCCTATCGTATGCTTCTGACTAGGAAGATCCTCACGGGCCGTTCCGCGGGTCATCTTACCATGCCCGCCATAACGTCCCTTCCAAACTTAAACTTCCTTTATGAGCACTATTTGTTACCGTGGTTCCATACTATTGCAAATTGCCATGCACACAACCTAACATAAAGTCGGTGCAGTTAGCCAACCAATTGTGGCCCACAGGCGGTGAACGTCCTACACACACCTTTCCTAAAGGCAGAAAGTAGCTCGCTGCTGATCGCTGTCTGCACCCTCTAACTAGAGCTGCACTACGCGGAGTCAGCTTCCCTGAAATTTTATTAATTAGGCTGCTTAAAAATTAAATGCAGTTTTCTTAGCAAGCAATAGATGAGCATATAGATTATATATGTAGAGTGCGAAAAAGAGGAGGAAGAGGGAGGGGGAGAGGGAGAGAAGTCTCTAGCTAGATAAGTAGAGAGCGAAGAGATAGAGGAAGAGAAAGAAGGAGAGGGGGCTGTCTCGGCAAGGAAGAGGGATCTCTAGTAGAGAGCGATTACCTCTATTGTACTCAAATCGAACGAACTATCAACTCGCGACAAAAATAGAGCTAAACCAGATCTGACATGATATCCTGATTAGGACAGCTTAGCATCCCCTACCATAAAAAATGACCTTACCCTCAAAATTTCAGGCATTGAAGCCAGCTTAGCAAACACTGAACCATTAAGTGTTTGTGTCTTCTATTGTGAACCATCTTTTGGACATCCGTGGTAAAGATAGATAACTCCAATATCAGTTGAATTTTTACTGGTCTCACGTGATACGCCTCAACCGCGGTCCCGGGTCCGTGATCGTCACAGGGTGTGGAAAATCTGTGTGAAGACCCTGCGGCAGCATCTGGTCCAGTCCGGTGACGGACATGCTGGCATAATGATTTACCACACCACTCAAATTTATGTGTCTTATGCCACGGGTAAAAATATATAACGCTAACGGATGTGCATTCGATTTCTCATGCGGATCATCCACCTACATTTTCTACTCGCGAAGAAAACAAAACGTTAATCGAAACACTCGCCGACGAAACCCTCAGTCATGCGCCTCTCAAACACAGGGTAAAATTGCTCTTCCGGTTTGGTATTGTCGTCAGGGGCCGATATTGCGCGCATTCACATACCCCAGTCATTCTCATCCGACGCAAGTTTGGTGACGGTAGTTAAAATATTGGAAATTGTTAAAGATGTCTCGAGGTGAAACAAGCATATGAGCCGAAATGTCACAAATGTACTCTCGCAGCCGACCGAATGCGGTGGGCTCGTAAGCGATGGGTATGTGTTTTCTAGCACGGAGGCCAGATGCCGAGTGAAAGGTGGTGATGCGTGCACATTTTTACTCTTTCTCAGAACTAGTTGTTTTTTACAGGTTGTCAGAAGTAGGTCTGTTTGTCTAGCATATACTCAGGCATAAAATGACCTGCAAACTGGGCATCCGGGTGTTCATGGCGAATGTATTCGTATACTTCGGTGAGGCAGAACGTAGTGCTCACCGATGCGATTTTAAATTTGTAAGAGCTCCTTCTCGATCTCCAGCGAGCTCGACTAATAATTTATAAACCCTAACTATCTAGAGCGGAATGTCAAGAACCAGACATAGCGAGTGATTTCTTATACTTGATCTTTCTTCCCACGTATTTCCGTGGTGGCCGCATCAGTGGGCGTCATATGATATATTCCATCTGAATACTAAAGGAATATAGTACGTTTACCCTGCCTTGAGAACTAAACCCCATGCCGATCATTGGCGGATGAAATATTTAAAAATTCTGGTTAACCTTCTACTTAGGCCGTCAAAAACAATTGGCACCCAATTTGGTAGGGTAGCACCCACGCCAGTTGTTTTTTGACCGGCTAAGTACACTCCGGTTTAAAATTTGTAGGCAGACTTTGAGGTTCATAAAACTTGGAATAAGTATGCTTTATAGATTTATTCAATTTCGTGAATAATCATCCCAAATTTGCTGTCAATTTTCACAAAAGACCTCTAATACTTTGGCCCGTCCAGCGAGCGAACTGCTACTCCAATACCCACAACCTTCCCGTATGGTACTTAGTTCGTTTTAACATCCTCCCTCAACCAAGCACAGACCTTCTTCCCCAAAACGGCCTTTTTTTGTAAATACCCAACTTCTCAGGCATTGATTCAACCGCATCTGCAAGCTCCGGGCCGTTCCCTTCATCCCGGATATCTTTCAACGAGGTCATGTAGCTTCTGACACAAAACATGATTGCTCCCGTCTTCGGAAGACAAGTGAGCGTCTGATGTTCAACTCGAAGGTAAGTGATTGAAATATCCGTATCTTCCTCTTCCACCTCCAAGTCTCTCTCCCCTTCTGGGTAATAGTTATTACCGTCGAGACGGAAGAGGTCTATCCCGTCGGTTTGAAGACTCCACTGTCATAACGTAAGATACTAGACCCCGATTACCTTGGATGGAGAAACTCACATTCATTCGCCCAATAAACATGCTTGGCTCCATACGCCGGAAGTAACGATCAACGCTGTTCCCCAACCTCTGCCCATATCCAGGTACCGGCTCGTGAATTGCTCGCACTGACATTCCTCGCTTTGCTGGAGACAGGAATCCACCAGGAAAGCATGCGATATATCCCTGGAGTCGGAAATCGCCTTCCGAGTCTGGACACATAAAGTAGAAATCTTCCTCTACGTTTTCGGCGAGGTACTTCAGCATTGTAGCATGGTCAATTCCCTTGGTTGTTGCGGGATACGTTCTTCCAGTAACCAAGTTTGTTAGAATCTCGTCTTGAATGCGGAACATGGTCGGGTAGCGTTGGGAGAGATATTTAATCATAATCTCTTGATACAGTTCCTCGATTGCGGGGTTGACGAGTGGACCAGTTCCAACAATTGTGTCGGGATCCGCGTGGTTTTCGATAAGTTGTTTACGGATGTTGATACGATCCAGGTATCCTCGGTCCATGCGAATCCACTCATCTCGTGAAGATTTCATGATACCTAGACTCGTGGTCAACCGTTGCACACCGCTTGTGAGCGTTTGCTGAAGGAAGGACATACCCATGGTTACATGCGACTTTGTTTTGAATGGGCGGTAATGGATCGGGGGAGTGAGAGTCCAGTCGAAGTCGTGGAGCTGAGTAACAGGGGGTGGCTTTTGGGGAGTTTTCTCAGGGGTTTCAGCATGCTTCTTCGCAATGGCCGCCTTGCACTATGATAATCAATTAAAGAAATAGGCGCGCCAAGAATAATGGTTACTAACTGTAAAGAATCGGAACCGCTGCAAGAAGGTGGCTAGAAATACGAATATGACTACAAGCAAGAATGGCTGTGTGTAGCTCATTTTCGCGGTTGTTGCGGTTCAACAGATTTGGATGAGGCAAGTTACAAAAGGAACACACAGAGTCAATAGAAAGGTGCTTGTGATGTCAATGAGTGAATTACTGGCTGATATTTGTAGCTTTATCTGAAGACTTACGTGTTTTTCTACTGAGTAGTTGTATGCAGTGTGAAGAATATATACACAATGTTGAAGGCTGTTGTTATATATACACAAATTCCAAGATGAATAGATTTGGGTATAATGGGAAGTTATTGCTGTATGTCCAAGTTGGTGGATGCAGCTGAATGTTGAGTTGGTTTAGCTGGAAGGAAATCACTGAATTATATATTGCAAGATTTTCGGTGGAAGGGGACATTACGACATTCCTACATACCATTTCAATTGCCACCTAGCTTCTCAGTTCTATTCCCCGTTCCATTCACAACCAATCGGAGGATTCCATCTAGCGGGCCCCACAGAACGACGTGAAGTCCTTGTACAAGTTTTGCACAAATCTTTTCAAGCATTGGCGATCACAAGGCTCGTTCAATAAATGCTTATATTGCACGGGATTGAAGTGCCCGCTCACCTTGGAGCTTGAAGAAGCAGTGGCCCAATATACCTGGTAGATGATCCACGTGGTTGAAAGAAAGCGTCCGCCGCTCTCCGTTGCCATCGTTGATCCAATAACTGAAAATAAGTGAACGGCCTGCAACGGATGGGGGCTGCCGGTACCGTAGTAATTAGTCCGAATATCAATTGCATGCATATGTGAGCAAAGGGTAATTGTAGGAGAGGATGCAAAGCTAGTGCTAAGTTTTCAGTATAGCACATTTTCTATTGATATAATTATTGACGCCAATTAATTATTTGGTGTTATAACTATCAGCAGCCGTTGATCACACGCGCTTGCCGTACACTCATCCTTCTAACTGCTATTGATCCTACATACCTTGCATGAAACTTTAGTCATAGCCAGCAGTGAGGAATACAAGGATACGTGTTCAAATATATACTCGGTACATCAGAGAAACATTAGCATAATTGCATTGACACTTACACATCCTCCCATTGTTCCGCCAGTGAAGCGGTACATCAGCGTACGGTACTTCACAAGTACAGAAGCTGTTTGTTCTAACCCCAGTACCGAGTATGAACCATGTGAGAGAGTTAAAAACAGCTTATGAGCTTCTTCTGCCGATCACGATGGTGGATGCGGTGAACTATGGACCAAATGCAGGGTTCGGGATGTTGATGTGGTCTGCAGAAAGCAAAAACCCAAACCCCTCATAAAGGTCATGTGCCTGCTTGGCAGAAAATTTCCTTAAAAATAATCTCGCAAAACAGATGATGTATGTTTTGAAGAGGAGGGTCCTACGAAAAAAAAGAAAAACACTTTCCATTATGATGCAAGCGTGGTATTGAAAGCTAGCATCAAAATGTGTTGACGAAACTATGATTATTAAATGTCTTTCTTTGTCTGCTGTTACATGACTACTATACTGTGTTTGGTATGGTGTAGTCCAATCTGAGTTAGTCCGAAAATGGTTGCCGGTCTAGCGCATAGCATTATTGCATACGTCAAACCACTAGCATTTCCTAGGTGGGGTCGGTCGTAGGCGGTACCAGCGGTCAAACCCCAGGACTATGAACCGGACTCATATCGGCCGCAGGCCCGAAGTTGAACTACTAGCACAAGCCTTTGTGCCCGCCTTCCACCCAGTGAAGACCTACATCGTACTCCTAGTGATAGTATGTGATAGAGCTGTAACTGTGTCTGCCAAATGTCGAGAAGTCCTAGCTACCATCAACTCACACCTACCAATTCCATACATTTGCAACTGAGTTCAGTGCAAAGTATAGTAATATGGTCAAAGACATCAAAATTCCACAACAAACTTGCACGGTTGTTAGCTCTCGACAATTACGTATACCAGTGCGACCTGGTTGCGGTCAGGCATGGTTCAATATGTGGCTAACTGATTTGATCCGGCTATAACGAGAGTCTGGTTGAGAAAGATGGTAATCACCAAGAACTATCACCATAACTGTTCCGGGTCCTATGCTGAAGAATATTTTACAAAGTGCCGTTCCAGGGTTTTCATCACTAGTGCTGCTATCATCGTGTTTTTAGGGTATGCCGAATGATAACGCACCTACAGCCTAGAGAAATGAGGCACTAAGAGAGTAAATGATGCCATAAGCACAGGTTGGTGATAGCAGAGGCCCTGAAGATTAAATGCTCGTCTAGCAGTTCTTACGGCACGTTCTAAACCACAAACCAGCGCCTAAATAAGCAGTTCGCCTAGGCTACATCTGGAGGGATATGTATATTCGGGGCTATTTTGCCTTTATCTCCATGCTTGTTTTTCAATATGCATGACTAGGTTGCTCTAATTTTATGCTGAGAAATTGGGTTAATCTAATACTAAAGTACGACTTCAACTCTCTGTTCAAAAGAACAGAAAGAGCTAACGTCGGAATTATCCTTGCACACAATCTTTAAATGTGCTTAATCCATTTATCATTCATCCAGTAGCCCGATTGTGGTGCCACGAAAAACTCATTCTATACAGGTCAACCCAATCAGGAAATTGTGCCTACCAAGTGAGCATTAGATTGATCGCAATGATCGGCTATTTATGTTGTCTTTTAGTTTTGGCGGTTTTGGGGCCTAGCTTTATATCAAAGAATTCCTAGTACATAGAAGACTTTTATAGATGTGGGTTTGTACAGTCTTTAATTGCCTCTTTTTGCATACTGGTTGAGCAAAGATTCAGATCACTTAGTATCACATTGGATTACCAAATAGGGTAGTTTTCAACAGACTGTCTCCGTACAGTACTAATACATACAGCCTATACAACGGCTATTATAAATATGCGCATACCTTAGTGTCCCACGCTAGACAAGGTTTAAGCGACTACTAAAGATGTCCACTGTAAAGTTCAAACGGTAAGGATGGACAATATCCAGCACATGGTTTTCTTGCGATTGCGCCCCAGGTTGGTGTCTCTTGTATGTATGTAACGATCAGTGGTATGCGAACATCATGAGATCTTTTTTTTCTGCTCTCCGTATGATGAATGTCTGTGGACACTGGGTTGGTTCCTGTTGTCATGGTATTAGTAGCATGTGTGTGCTAACAACCTGCGACCGAGATTTCCAGTCTGAATTATGCATCAATAATTTGAGCTTCTTGTGTGCACTGGGCTGTATACATATTCCGCGGTATCTCGATCTCCCTCCATATTGGCAACCAAGTTTGATTGTTCATTAATATTAGGAGGCAAGTACCCTGTCTAGTTGAGCTTGCGCACAGTTATGCAGGGCATACCTACTTTGCGGAGACATTCCGAGTTTTGAGTACAGCATTCTCCCAACAGAGCCGAATTATGATGTATGAGATACCAGAACTTGGCTCGGCTTCCACCAATCTTCTTTCCAGAAGTCAAACACACTGCATGCGGGATAACATCTTTATACAGCGCGCCGTTTGAAGGGAATCTACAATTATAGTTACTAGCAAGGGAAAGGACGGAGCAGCCTTTCATAGGAATTGGATGGTCAACTGGAAACATCGTCTCAAGATAATATGCTACTACAACCCCAGTTGAACACCTACGAAACCAGATAGCTTCTGCGGCGATTTGTGGTAGGCATACGACGCAGGTACACATGCAAGTTGATGGTGAAACCAGTAACTTTATGAGCTCTTTTAAATCGCTTATTGAGTTACGTTCTCTGCCCATGGATTTACCTACCTCTACAGGGTAAGATCTCAGACGATGCAGAAATATTGCCGCCTGTAGGCGGTCGAGAGCTCGAGAGATGTATATATATACTCGCACAACTCTAAATTAAACGAACCACAATAGATCACTCGCCAACTGATTACCGTTACCTAGTACATATATAAACTTAACACGAGCTGACTGTAAGCCGTAGACATAAGGCACACAACTCTTTTGTATATAGTCCGAGTCTCTCTCCTTCTCTTCTTCCTGCACCATTGTCTAAACACACTGTTCTCCTCATATCGTAACATTACCGGCACTGAATCGCAGGATTCTCCTGCAATTCCTTTCCAATAGACGGTTGCTTCACCAGAATTAAAGCCTGAATATCATCCAAAATTTGCAGTATTAAGGTTTGGAGTGACCAGATGGTGGGAGAATGGCGCAATGAACGGTCGGGCGAATCTAGAATTGCCCTAGTGTTTGCTTGAATCCTAGTTTATACATCTGCACAAAAGTTTTACCGGAGCTTTTTGTTTGTTTTATTCATGCTGTATGCACTCTAACTAGAGTATTACAGACCCTATATCCCCTCCGCCTCCGGGCGAGCCGGCTAGATGGCGGAGTTCCATACCCGCTACTCTTCGTCCCCTTCACGCCAGGGGGCTGGCACTGAGATTCGAACCCGTAGCATTGGGGCCGTATACCCCGCCTATATTTTCAGGAGCGATACCACTGCGCCACGGGGCCAACCCGTTTGCCGGAGCTTTCGACGTCGGCGAAGATCGCCATGAGGTCATAAGTTTCCCTAGACACAAAACATTACACTTTCTGGGGGCTTCCTACTTTTCGACAGTTTCCATAATTCCGTGCATTTATGCGGATTTGAGTGTCTATGAGATCTCAAGTCCAATGATATTGGCTATACACATGACATTGCGTACTGTCAACCGGTGACCACCACACAGGTCCTCCGCACCCCCACCGCTGGATGAGTCTAAATTGCCATAGATCGTATGATATCTCTATGTTTTTGGGGGTTTTTATGTCTCCAACTCACGAACTTCGCCTCCGGAATCCTGTATCGCTTCCAGAGGCATACTGATTGTATCTTCGTTATGATGACTTTAAACCCCACAATTTTGAGTTTTCTTGGGTTAATGCGTCCAGCGCTGCTTATCTAGAATCGGGTTTTTGAATGGCCGCAATCTTTCCGCTAAATAATAAGGTTAGACTTAGGAAGCGCTCGCGGAGGAAGGAGTGAAAAATACTGCTCACTGTTGATCTATCGGAGCTTCGGTTTGTATTGATTGCTCTCAGATAACCGAAAGTGCAGGTCGTTTCCCAAAAATTTAGCTTCAACAGCTAACAATGAGCGATAAGGAGAAGGGTTCATTGACTGCTTTATTTCAATCAAAGCTATTGCCTTCATTGAGTAGTTAAAAAACGGACTAACAAGGAAAATATCCGCCTAGTGATAATCCCCCACGTCGTCAATTATAGAGACTACTAGCTTATCTATTATCGATATTTCTTAATGGATTGTTATGCATAGATGTTTTGTCATCTCGGGGTCTTCTCCTAGCGTGACAGGGATCGTGACGGTCGGGGGTGATGCAAGTCTCTCGAGCCCAACTCCTCTATTCACCTTGGGCTGAAATTGGCCTCGCCGCTCTAAGGGCTGGTCAGGGTACTTGTAGAACTTTCTAATGCATTTACACCAAAAGATTCATCGACATTGTATTTCGTGTCTTGGTGCTGCAGTTTTCCCATGACAAGCGATATTTTGGCGATTATCAATCGCCCAACCCCGGAGAAAGTGAAATCTGAACTTGAAACGGTTTGTGGAACTAAGGGCGAAGTTCAAATGAGTGCCGATTTGGCATTGATCTTGTCTTATAGTTGATACCCTATCTGGAGCAATGAAATCCTACGCCACCAGCTATCACTCCCGCGTATACCTTCATGAATTTTCGGTTGCTATTCCATTTTGCGATAGCAGCAATACTCAGCTGAATGTTCAAAATTTATTAACTCTGGAAAAATTGCGTAGGGTGTCGTATAACAGCTTGAACAATCTTTCGGGTGTGATTTCATGTGAATTTGAATAGTTTGTTCACTGACGAAGGCCGAAGGCCAATAGACAGAATATACTTGTAAAAAGTAGTGCAGGGCTTTCTTGCACCTTTCCAGAACTCATCGAACTCGGATTCCATACTATGTATATAAATCTGATGGACTACAGGACTCTTACTTGACAGAAAATAACAAGAAGTTGTGGTGAGGCTACTTGTCGGTGGTGTGTTAATTATGTAGAGTACAGTCATCGACCACCTGGTTGCGAATACCACCCGATTGCAAAAAAAAAAAACCAAAGCACTCCAAACTGCCAACAACAACAATTATTTACACTAATTTTCTTGCTTTCTTTATGCACATCTAAGGGGCAGGAAGTAGAAGAGGTGGGGCGCTCTGGGGAAAAGATTTGGGGGAAGGAGAGTGAGAGGGATGTATATTTTCTTCACTTCAGCCTTTGCCTTTCCATGTCACCTTTTGGCCTTTACAGTAGCATCATCTTTATCTCTTTGCTTTCCCTTTTTTTTTCAAATACTGACACTGCCTCAATTGTACTCCAATAACTCTTGCCTTTCTTTAGATGCTGAGTGTCTGTTATCTTTTCCTTCTCTATAATCTGCTATTATAGATAGTTTTCTCTAGCCCTTTCCATTTCTGCTTCTACCAACCATTTCGTGGTACTATTTTTGAAGATTTCAAGAAATACCTGGTGTTGCTGGATTCTAGGACTAACTGTACTGAGAATATTGTACTGAGCTACAGTAAATAAAAATTCTATGGAATGGGGAGTAGTGGATTGTCAAAGATTCAGGGCTGGGTGTTGAGGGTTCAGGGCTCGGGGTTCTAAGGGTTATAAAAACCGACAGCCAGATGGCTAAGAAGTCTGGGGGTAGCCTGTAGCTACAAGGACAAAGACTGTATGCAGAAACTTGAATGTCAAGGTTTCAAGGCTCTGAGTTCTAGGGGTTATAGAAACCGAGCAAAGTGTGCAGTGATCGCGGGTACTGTGTAGCACACAAGAGACTCGACATCCGCAATCACAGAAGTGAACAAAGGTTGATGCCGAAGCTATTGATTGTTTTGTATACTGGAGAACGAGTGAAGAACAAACCAATTCTCTGCTAAACCATCACCCATATATACAACTAACCTGACCGTCGTCACCTTTACTCACTCGGTCCACAATACATCCAAACCTCACCCAACTATGTATGCAGCCCTTTCGATCCATAAACCACATCATAACCATCACGCCATATTTACAACGCAACTAACAAAACCTGATTCTTTCCAACAAAACCTGATTCCTTCCTTGCATCCTGTACTCTCCATATATGCTCCATCGATCATCACTGTTCCTCCGATCCTCACTGGACACAACCGTGACAGTAGCTCCCCCTCCCACAAGCCGAGTTCCTACCAGGCTGCTGACCTGGGTTTTCCAGGTTGTTCCGTGTGGAACTTGTCGATTGCTTGAAGTCCATCCACATTGACTGCCGGTTCCCAACTTCGTTCGTCATAGCCCTTCCACTTGGCCAGGTACTGCACTTGTCGCCGAAACACTGTGGAATTCTCCACACCATCCACTTTGTATTCTTCTTCTCCATCGACGATAATCGGAGGTGGTGCTGGCTCGATTTGTCCGGGTAATGGGTCATTTGAGGCTTTGTTAGACGGGAGATCGGTTGTACTGGATGAATATGCATGTCCTTTGGTAGATTCATTCGGTAGGCCCACGGGCTGATAACCTCGGTGATTTCGTATGGTCCCAGATGTTTCCAATCGAGCTTCTTGCTTCGTCTCTGTGTTGAAATATTTCTAGCATCCATCCATACTCTGTCTCCGACTGTCATGTCTGTTTCTTCTCTGTGTCGTTTGTCCGCCTGATCTGCTTGGATTGATTGTGCTCGGGATATTTGGGTCTTCATCTGTTCAAAGATTTCATTCATCTGTTGGGAGAGAGTGTTGGCGTTTACTTCCCTGATGTCGTTTCCATTCTGAACTGGATGTTGGCTGAAGGTCATCGTTGGATGGAAGCCATAGTTGCCAAAAAATGGTGAGCAGCATGTTGTTTCCGAAGTGTGGTTGTTCGATGCAAATTCTGCCGTAGGTAGCCACGAGGCCCAATCATCCTGCTGATTATTGACGAAGCTTCTCTGATATTGTTGCACGATGGCGTTCATTCGCTCGGTTTGGCCGTCTATTTGTGGATGAAACACGGTTGAAAGTCTTCGTTCAATTCCGAGTCTTTCGCAGAGGTGTCTGCAAAACTCCAAGGCAAATTGGGGTCCTCTGTCCGATACTATTATGTCTGGTAAGCCATGTAATTTGAACACATTTCGTATAAACATTCGCCCAGCTTTTTGCCATCTGTATCGTCTCAATATGGTACCAGATGCCTCATCTTCGACAGTCTATCGACTACTACCCATATGGCGTTGTACCCTTCGCTTTCCGGTAGTCCAACCACAAAATCCATACTTAGATCCTTCCATGGTTGTTGCGGTATTTCAAGCGGTTTTAGCCATCCATGGATCTTTTGATTCTGTGGTTTGCTGCGTTGGCATACATGGCAATTCCGTACATATTTGTCCACGTCTGCTCTCATACCTGGCCATTGATCGTTCCTTTTGAGTAGATCCAGCGTCTTTGCTCGTCCTGGATGTCCCACTGTTGGTGAGTTGTGTTGTTTCTGTAACAGCAGTAGTTTGTCCAAATCCTTTTTAACTTCTGTTGCGTTGATGCACAGTTCTTCACTGCTGTCGAACGGGCAGTCCTTGCATATGTTTTGAATCCAGTTCCACTGCTCCTTTGGATCAACTTCGTCTTGGTTTACCACCTCCGCAAATGCTACCACCAGACCTGGTTGTATTCTTTTGCCAAGATTCTCCGTTCTGAGCACGATTTGTTGGGTTTTTTCTGCCCCCCCCTTTGGAGGGATGTCTTCTGGCATTCTAGTAAGTGTATCGGGCTTCTGTCCCTGTTTCCCCGGGCGGTAAACAATCTTGAATTTGAATTATGACAGGAATTCAGACCACCTTGTTTGCCTACTATTGAGTAGCTTTGACGTCATAAAGTATTCGAGGTTTTTATGGTCCGTCAGTATCTTGATTGGGTGTGCTGATCCTTTGCATTCCGGTCTCCATTGTTCGAAGGATTTGACGATGCCTCCTAGTTCTTGGTCGTAGATTTTGTAATTCTCCTCGGCTGGTGTATACTTCTTGGAGAAGAATGCGACTGGGTGAAGGATTCCTTGATTGTCGTATTGGGATAGGACTCCTGCTGACACGTAACTAGAAGCATCTGTTTCCAGGACGATTTCCTTTTCGTAATCGAAATGTGCAACGACTGGTGCTGTTGTAAACGCTTCTTTTAGCTCCACAAAAGCTTGTTTCTCATCGGGTCCCCAGTGGAATGGTACCAGCTTGTTTGTTAGCCTTGTCAATGGTTGAACCACTCTGCTGAAATTCCTGATAAACCTTCGATAAAAGTTGGCGAATCCTAAAAACACTTGGACCTTCTTGAGTTTACCGGGCACCTCCCATTCCTTGACTGCTGTTACCTTTTCTGGATCCATTCTAATTCCGTTGACCCCGACTATGAATCCCAAGTACTTGACCTCTTGTTGGTGGAATTCGCACTTCGCGGCTTTCAGGTACAATCCCGCTTCTTTCAACGTTGTCATTACTGCTCTGACATGTTCCCGATGTTCTGTTCAATTGTCACTGTAGATAAGAAAGTTGTCCAGCAATGCCCTGCAGAAGATGTCCACAAAGGGTCGAAGTGTATCGTTGATGAATTCTTGGAAGAATGCTGGTGCGTTGGTGAGTCCAAACAGCATAACCAGGCATTCGAACAAACCATAGCGGGTGCGAAATGCCGTTCTCCATTCGTCTCCTTCCGCAATTCTAATCATGTTGTAGGCGTCTCGAACATCCAGCTTGGTGTACCATTTGGCTTTCCATAATCTCAACGAGGTTTCTTTGATCAAGGGCAGTGGATATCGATTTTTGATTGTTTCTTCGTTTAGACCCCTATAATTCACGCATAACCTGAGGCCTCCGTTTGGTTTGGGTGCAAACAGTACTGGGGCTCCACATGGTGATGACGATGATCTTATGAATCCCTTTGACAGGTTCTTTTCGATCCACTCCTTCAAAACTTGTAGCTCTTCTCTTGATAAACTGTAGATTGGTCTGAACGGGGGTGTAAAACCGTCTAGTAATGTAATTTTGTGATCATAGGGCCTATGTGGGGGTAGTCATTCAGCGATAACTTTGTCAAACAGAGGAAGAATCTCATGGTATTCCTTTGCGATTACCTGGTCCAGCGGTTTTTCTTGAAGGTCCTTTATTTCGAGGGCCTTGTTGATTTCGTATAATGTTACTACGTATACTTTGAGCTTCTCCTTCTTGTTGCGTCTCATAAATGGTGCTGCTGCTAACGCACATATCTCCATTGTGGCTTGTTTTGTTCTCCCGTTGTTTCCATGTGATTGCCCCATACCCACACACTCGAATGGTGTTGGCAGTGTTGTTGACAGTAATTGCTTTCGAATCCAATCCGTTTGTGTTGGAACTTGACCGTGACATCGTGGAGTTGTAACCATGGTAGTCCTAACACTATAGGGTAATGGCCTAGCTTTGTGACGAATGCTGGTAGTTGCTCTTGATGTCCACGTATTCCTAAGTCAAGTTTAGCCATGGTTGTGATTGTTCCTGATTCAATTGGTCTCCCGTCTATGACTTCTAGTTCTCTGGATCTTTTTAACTCCTTCTCTTGTAACTGATGATGGCGAACGAAATCTTTGTCAATAAATGCTATTCCAGTAGCTCCACAGTCTATCAAAGCGTGGGAATCAATAATTTTGTCTTGTATTTTCAGTGAGCATTTCACTACGAGATGTTTGCTTTCCATAGAAGATTCCTTTATTTCTGCGCTTGATATAGAAAGCTGCGAAATACCCAAACTAGCATTAACTGACAAAGGAGATTCGTTTCCAGTGCAATTGCCATCCTTATTGCACTGGACTGAACTTTTCCCAACTCAACTTTTTTTCCCTTCCTTGTTTGCGAGTCTGCATCTTCCTCATTTCCTGCTTTCGTGAAAGGTGATACCTCTGTTTGCCCTGACGCTGCCTTCAATGTTCTTGGGCATGATGCCGCAATGTGCCTACTATCTCCGCAGTACATACACAGCCCTCCTTCCCTGCGCCTCTTTCATTCCTCAGGTGTGATTTTCTTTCCCTTTATTGCCGAAAGATCAATTGGTGCAGGGCCATTATATCCTGCAACTGTTCCTGCCGGTGCCGCATCTGGGGCGGATGTGGTGTTGGTCGTTGTGTCAGATTTCTTAAAGCCCTCCCATCTTCCGGACTTCTTTTCTGCCACGCAGCTTCTCAGCTGTGAGTCTCGTTTTGAACATAGTTTGACGAATTCCACTATGCTGTCTGGTTCCTAAATATGTTGCAGAGAGTCCGTGAGTTCGTTGGACAGCCAGTTTCATAGTGCGTTCATTTGCACATCTTCGTTCCACTTGACGTCTGCTACCTATTGTTGAAACTCCGCGTAGTACTGAAAGAATTCGCGGTCTCGTTGCCTGAGTCTCAAGAGTTCCCTCTTGGCTGTTGCTGCTTTGTCTTGATCTTCAAATGCTAGATCTAGAAGGTCAACTAGGTCTTTCAGGGTATCGAGTTTGACTTCCCCAGAGATTTCGTCACATCGTGGCATTAATTGTGCCAGGGCCACTCCTTTCAGACATCCCACCGCGTACCGCAGCTTCTTCTGCTCGGTGTTGAAAGCCCTTGGTTTGCTGGCTATCTTCAGGGCCAACTGTACCTTCCATCCTCGGAGTTCCTTTCTGTTTTCTCCCGAGAAGCTGGCTATATCATTCACCTTCTCCTCCTTTCTTCCTTTCTCCTTTCTCCCTCTCGTCCTTCCTCTGTCAACTTCAGGATTCGAACTACCTGTTGACGATTTTCTTCCGCTAGATTCCTAAATATCTCCATCTGGGCTTGAGCATCCTCCAGGTTTTGTCTCAACTCCGCTACGTCTGGATCCCTCTCTCTAGTTGTTGTTTCAGATTTCGGACTTCTTCTTCTAGGTCCCCATGACTGCATGTTTGTGGGGCTTCTTCCCTCGATGTCGATGCCTGTTGTTAGTAGCAGCTCCTGTTTGAGGGTGTTCCGTTCCTGTAACACTCTTTCCCCTTCTGCCAACAATTCCGATATCCGTGCTTCCGCATTTTTCACAGATTGCTGTTCCTTCAGTAATTCGTTTAATCTGCTGGTTGTTGGGAGTTGGGCCAGTGCTGTTAGGCCGAGGTTGATGTCCGTAATGTGGCTCCTGAGTTGAGCTTCGTTCATGACTTCCGTGTTCTTTTTTGCCACGTTGTGTAATTCCAGTTGTAACGCACTGGACAGCGTGACGTCGCGAGCTGGTCTTGATGATTCTCCGGACATCTTGACTGTGATGTTGAGGAGGTGCGTGAGGAGATTGGCAGCTGTGAATCGGGAACGGGGTTTGTCGTTTAGGTAATTTTTACCTGTTTCGAATTTTCTTGGATTTGTTGAATGGCTGCCTCGATTTCTGCTTCCAAAAAAGGTTGACCATTTACCAGAAGAATACCTCGTGTTTATCGGGTGTTGTTACAATGATCAGCGGGGTTGGTAGGGGGGCCGGGTGTAATTCTTTGTCTACTCCCTTTCCCTTATTTGCTTTGTTCGTTGTAATCTGCCCACGTAACTTGGCTTTCTGTGTTCGCCTGTGGTCCCTTGATCGTCGCTTCTGATGATTGAGCGTTTTTGTCTTCCGATTGTTGTGTGTGTGCCTCCGCAGTTATGTTCGCAGTAGCAGGGTTCTTCGTCCTGACAGTCGACGTGGAGACCGTAGTATTTGGTCCAGAAGTTTTTGAATACTGGGTCGTTGATTTGGAGTCCTCCTCCGTTTCTTGCGGCTTCTGTCCAGTAGCTATTCCAGGGAGATACCGCTTGTGGTTCGTCCAGAAGTATGCTTCGAGGGGTTCTGTGGTTCGAAGATGATAGCGTCGATGCTATCGAAAGCGTTCAGTGGTTCCTGTTCAAAGAGGTCGGTGGTTCGGCCAGCTAGGTCGAAGAAATTAATTCGGGATTGTTGGGGTCTGTTGTTGTTGTATGCTGGCATTTAAAACAGGGTGGATCCTTCGCGTCGATGTTTCCACAGGCACACAACGCAGGAGTGTCTCCAAAAGCTGTGTACTGTGAGCTTGTTTTCGAAGTTTCCAACTGATTTGAATACGGAACAGAGGGAATTGCAAGGTCTGTGGCAAAAGTAACAACCGCTTCGATGAAAATAGCGGCACATATACTGAAATATAACCAGTAGAATCGATTTGTAGACTCGTTCTTCTGTCAAGGTTTCAAGGCTCGGAGTTCTAGGGGTTATAAAACCGAAGAAGTGTGCAGTGATCGCGGGTACTGCGTAGCAAACAAGAGACTCGAGATCCAGAATCACAAAGGTGAACAAAGGTTGATGCCGAAGCTATTGATTGTTTTGTAGACTAGAACGAGTGAAGAACAAACCTATCCTCCGCTAAACCATCGCTCTTATATACAACTAACGCGACCGTCGTCACCTTTACTCACTCGTTCCAAAATACATCCAAACCCTACCCAACTATGTACAGCCCTTTCGATCCGTAAACCACATCATAACCATCACGCCATATTTACAACGCAACCAACAAAACTTGATTCCTTCCAACAAAACCTGATTCCTTCCCAAAACCTGATTCTTCCTTGCTTCCTGTATTCCATATACCTC